>OMLM01000075.1:0-10056 GCA_900302695.1 Helostoma temminkii | reverse complement strand
TTTAAAGCCCAGTTCAACAAATAATAGCCACAACATCCTATTTTTTGAACTGGAGTGTGTATTGCACACTTTGTTAAAAAACATAAAGAAAAATTTTAAGAAATTATTTCTAAATGTAAGATTTTTCATGTATTACATTTGATACATCAGAAGTCTATGATAATTATTTAATCAAAAGATTTTGGTGTATCAAATATGATACCATTGGCCTTATAGGGTTAAAGATGAACTTCAGGTCTTAGGAAGCAGTTATTTTTGGCTTGAGGTTAGATTAGCTGCTACTAGCATAACATAACCAATCTCCAACTGATCTGACAGCAGCTGGAGATGCATTTTGGGTAATGTAGTCGGGTTTGTATCGTTTTGTGTTTTGACAGGAAAGAAGATTTCATGGAACAACAAAGATGATCTCTTTGGTCCTGCTGCATTAAATTCAATTCAATCTTTCCTTCAAATATAACCTTAACACCTTGTACTGTGCTGTCAGACCTTCTGCTGGACTCTGCTCTGTTTTGACGCTTTCTTCCAATCAAACAGCCGCTAATCTCCTGGCAACACACACAACAGCCCCTCCAATCAACTAAATTATCAGCACATTGTCTCAAGTGCCTGTCTAGATACTCTTAAAGTCCACTCACCAAGTCCTTAGACGTGCCCAGTCTCTTCAGCCCATCCAGGGGCAGGAGGTCAGCGGAGTCCTTGTGTGTGAACTGGGTGGCCTGCTTCAGACGCCTCTGCTGGTGCAGGATGGCTTTGTCCCGGATGGCTAGCTCACCCTTCTTCTCCTCACTCATTCTTCTCAGTCTTTCCCGATGTTGTCCACAGAAGCAGGGTGACTGTAACCTCACAGCAGCAGCACTGGGAGCTCTCAGCAGCAGGCAGAGTGGATGTTCGTGTGCACGGAGGAGGAGAAACCCCAAAAGGCACCTTTTTTTAGGGTTGCTGTTTAGGTCCTGTCTAAGGTCCTTAGCAATAGAATAAAGCTGCAAATGTTGCCTCTTCCACCCAGTCCTGCCCTCTCTGAAATGCTGCTGCCCTTCCCTCTGGGCTTGCTGTGCTCTCTCTCTCTCCCTCTCTGTGTTTGTAGTCCTTATGTATTTGCCTCAGCAGCTTTAGAATCTATTGTCCTGTCTTGTGCTGGATGTGCCTCTGATGTACATGTGCATCTTCCTCCAAATGTCAAGATCTGTTCTGTCTCTAGCACAGGCTGTGTGAGAGTGTGTGGTAGGTGTGACTGAGAGTGTGGTTTCCCCTCCCCTCAGTGCTGTCTGTCCTTGGATCTCTCTCTCTCTCTCTCTCTCTCTCTCTCTCCCTCTCTTCTCTCCTTTTTCTGTCACACTCGGCTCTGAAAAAGAGCCCACATTTTCTCTGTTGACTCTCAGCCAGGGAAACACGAAGAAAAAACCAAACACTAGTATTTCAAACCTTCACACTCGACTGTTAATGCACAAAAACAGTCGTCCACGCGTCACCGATACACCACCACACGCTGACACACACATGCAGCTTCTCACTCTGTGTTTTGTTTCTAAGCCCTGTACAGTTTGCAGTATTAGTCCCTTGACCAGTGATTGGTCCCAGTAGTCTCTTTGTGGAGGTGCAAGATGGAGCATTGTGATCTGACCCCACACAGAGGATCAATCTGGACCACTGATTGATTTCCTCCCCTCCCCTGTGGCAGCCACCGTGAACTAAAGAACCTAATTTCTTTCACCCATTCACCCCGGCAAAAGCTATAAATATCACGTCCACCCATCCTCATGACCTCCAGATTGTGATTCAGCCCACAGGTATGAAAGGTTTCATGTCCTTATCTCACCTGTTAAAGCATTTAACAGTAATGATTTAATGCATGATGCTATCAGAAGATGTACGCAGGAGCCACTGTTTGAAATACATTTATCTGAAGCAGAGAGTCCTTGTGAAGGTGACGTACAAAATGTATTTTATATAGTAAAAGTATGCGGTGCCCCCTGCTGGTGGCCACACACACTTCAGTATTCATAACTGCTGCACGTTAAATTCATATTTTGTTTTACAGAAACACAACAACACACACAGCTCTGTAGATGTAATGTTGCAGACACACAAGAGATAAAGTGTCTTCAAGGATGTTTTTCCTAATCTTCGTGTCGCCTGTCTGATGACAGAGAAAGATATTTGGTTGTGTTTTATGATTTGGACACTTACATACACATTGATTGAGGTAGGCACCATTTCTGGTAATTAATTTATCATGTGATTCATTGTTTTTAATTTAAAATGGCAAATATTCAATATTTGACAATTTTGCAAAAATTGAATTTCTGTTTTTCTTATTTCGTATCACCATAAATTATGAAATGTGACGGTTTTGATCAAATTCAAAATGTCACCATGCGCTATCAGACACTGTGATGGCCCTTTGTATCATTTTATAGTGTAAAATTCATTTAATGTATTATTTTTATACACTTAATGCACAAAATAATTGAATGGTTAACAAAAAAAAATTATTTAATTATTAACTTTATTTTAATATTAAGTTTCTTGTTTTTAAAATCGTCACTATGTTCATTCTCATACATTCTCATCTGGGGATAATTGCTTCTAAATTAAAGGGTCAGTTCACCCAAATGAAAACAGGTAGTATGTAGTTATGCAGATGTCATCCAGATTCTCCCCAGAGCTGCAGTGGTTTTTAATTTGTAAGTGTCCACACTTACATTTAAATGACTTTTTTCTTCCTTCCGTGGTTCCCCCTTTAAGGTTTTGTTGTTTTCAGCTTAAGGGTCATCATATTTGGTCCGGATGTGATTTGTGATAATATAAACAAAATCGATGTCATTTGTCTTTCCAGAAGCCAGATGTGGTAGAAGAACTGCAACCTTCTACTTTAGAAACTCTAGTAATACCACAGTGTAGAAATACTCGATTATAGGTAAAAGTATTAGCAAATAAAGTACCAAAAGTAATCCTTTTGCAGTCATAATAATCTACATATTGTAATTGTTTAATTATAACAACTGTTGCTTTAATGTAAAGTTTATTTATTTAGTTTATATACGGCTGTAACACAACATACTTTATTGTATTTTGTAACATTACTATGAGGCTGCAAAGTAAAACCAAATGAAAAGTAATGGAGTTTCACCAAAGTGTAATATTCAGGTAAACTAAAGGTACCACACAATTGGTCTTTATTACAGTAATTGAGTAAATGTACTTAGTTACTATGAACTACAGATTAAAACAGTATCATAAACTGAAAAATCTACAGATTTAACTGTAGAAAAGTTGTAACTTCACCTTCACTCTCTACAAAATGTCCTGGATGCAGAGACATGTCTGAAAACACAGTTTGACGCCTCTGCCCGGACGTGATGTGCAGAAGAAAAATCGCAGGTGTACATATTAAAATGATTTATGGCTGATTGTACTTGCCGCTCAATGTGACACTTTACTGCGACACTTGAACACAACAGAGACATTTTTACTATTTTTAGTAAATTTTTGTACTGTGAAAATTGCAGTTCCTCTGAAAGTATACTGTCAAAGTATACTGTGTCCTAACAGTACACTGAATATACTTCTTTTTCATAAGGGAAGCCTGCTTGTCCTTGAACCTCTTGAACTCCTACTGCACACAGTACCACTATAATCTTCTGTCTAACCTATTTGTACATCGTCTCTCTGATGAGTATCTCCTTATAGAGGCCAACGTAATGTGCAGCTCCTGCAGACGTCCCACAGGATTCCTGGAAAAATCAGCACAGATTGATTGGGTTGTTTGTGCCAAGTTTTCCTGGGAAGGAATGGAGTTGTGGATGAAAATGGGACAAAACGAGCAGCATATGGCGTAAACAAATGCTGTGGAGTGATTTCCAAAAAACAGGACGTTCAAACAGACCCCTGAACATCATCTTTATTATGAAGACATACATTTCCAAACTGTTAAACAAATACACAACGCAGAGAGAAGCTTAAAATCCATCAAATCAAACGCTTCAAGTGCTGCGTTTAACCAAAACATAAAAGTTTGTAACATAAATGTCGCTTTGAGGCTTTTTCAAATCTGCGCATTATTTAATGAAGGAATTTGGAAGTTAATGAGAACGAAATCTGCTTTGGTCAGTTGCTGGCAACGTAACAAAGTTTTGCATTTTGTGCTTTATTACATCAAGTTCCTGCTAAGTGAAGTTGCAGAAGGCACGTGTGCATCGTTCGTCAAATTGCGCTTTAAGCTTTGCTTAGTGTATCTCTGGAAAGTAAGACAAGTGTGTAAGCGAGCACACGACACATGATGCTCCCTCTGAGTCACTTCACATCCCAAATAAGGGCAATAGGAAAATTCTACTTCCCATAAAACTGGCAGTGTAAAACCACAGCCATGTCATGATTATCTGCTATGTACAACACATAAATAAAGAGAAACGTGTTTTCGATCTGAGATAGATTAAGGTTTGTAGTGTAGTGAATTATGGATAAACATGTACACCAGTGCTGCATTTAGAGTGTAAACATCAGGAATGTTGTGGCCCATTAATTTTAAAGCATGTTTATATATGCCGTCAAAGTTTGTGCATCTCACGTATGTTAGTTTTTCAAGTGACAGTGGTAGCGTTTGGTTTTTCTGAAAAATAATTATCTGTCAATCTTTGTAGAGTCAATAAACATTTGTTACTGTTGTAAGAGTTTTTCCAGAATTCCCAAAGACTCTTCTAAACTTTTGATTGCATTTTTTATTTATTTAGTATTATTATTAATTATGTTTCATTTCTAGCTCCAAATCTGTTTGTTTTGGCTCGTGGACAGAAACAAAAGTCATCAAGTTAAAAATAGATCATAGTTTTCATCCTGATGCTTAAGAGCTTTTTATTTTTTGGAGGATTTTGGAAATCAGGAACTGTCCTAAATACTGTTTGCTCTGAACAAATCAAACCAGAATCATTTAAATACCTTAACACAAATAATCTTGCACAAAATTTTAATGACTACCGCAGTCTCAAAAGTATTCAACCCCATTAATTGAATCCATCATTAGCATACACATTTGCAAATCAAGTATTGTCTTAAGCACAACCGGTGCAACTAATCACCATGTTGTGATTAGTTAGTCACAATAAACACGTGATATGGCTAGCGGTTTGTTGACTGTCGTGTGATTACATGTTAGAAACATGGACCAGTCAAAAGAACTGTCAGTCAGTTGAGCGATCATTGCCTTTCACAAAGAAAGATAGCAAAGGCACTGAATGTTCTAAGGTAGCTAGCATAGCTTGCAACTTAAAAGCTGAAGAACAGTAGCTACACCACCTGGATGTGGCAGAAAAGGTAAACTATCAAGAGCTGCAACCAGATTTCTGAGGAGGCAGGTGGTGACTTTGTGGCACTGAGGTTTCAGTTTACTCAGTAAGGAGCATACTGATGCTCTGGGGCTCCTGGAAACTTGTAGTGTGAGGAACGCATTAACACATCCTCAGGGAAAACATAATGCCACCTCTGAGGAAGCTAAAAAACTTGGGGATCACTGGACCTTCCAACAGGACAGTGATCCCACAGTTTTGGTGCAAAAGAAGTCCTGGAAGATTCTAGAGAGGCTGTGACAATCACCTGACCTGAAACACAGTAAATCTCTGACAGGATTTGAGGAAGGCAATTGCAGCACGCAAACCCGAAACTATTAGTGAAGTGGAAGCCACTGTCAGTGAGGAAAGGGCCAAGATTCATCAGGAACGCTGCTAGAAGCTGGAGACTGGCTTTGACTCACATTTACAGCAGGTCACAGCAGAAGGTAACCAAGTACTGGAGACACTCGTCGTGAAGGGGTTGGATCATTTTGAGACCGCAGTAGTCACCAAAAGTTTTGTTTTGTGTTGGACCACTTGTAGGAACAACTTGTAACACTACTTGTGTGGAGCTCTTTAAATTGTTCTTGTTTGATACATTCATTGAAAACACCTGGAAGTTTGTGGTTTTTGCCAATACAGATAATTAAAGTGAGAGTTAGATAAGTTTAAGTAAAACTGTAACTTTTAACTTTAAACCTTTTACCACTCTGACTTGAACATTGTGTTAATGTAGCTGATAAGCTAGCTGATATGATGCGGTTGACCTAAAGGCCTTGGCGCTTCATCGCTGTCACACGTTGTTGTTGCTTTTGTGTTTGCAATAAACACAATGTAGTGCTTTTTTTTTCTTTTCAGGCACAGAGGTCACTGAGCATTCAACCAGACACAGTCAATAACGCCGCAGTCTGTGCCAGAACAAGCAAGCCCGGCTTGTATTAATGCTGCACAGGCTCCATTATCTGTTAGTGTTCACTGCACCATCAAGCCTCTCAGTCATAGCACATTGGGGAGGTAAAGCGAACACAGCAGCATGTTTTGTCCCAGAGCTGGGAAGCGTCTGAAAGCCTCCCAGGCATCGGAGAAAATGTTGTATTTGAGAAAGACGCGGTGCTCCAGGCTGGTGGGCAGGCTCACGTCCCGGCTCATGATGTAGATGCCGTCGTTGTGCAGCGTGCACGTCAGGTTAAGGCCCGACTTGGACGTGTTCTCCTTCAGCTGGATCCATTCCCCCGTGGTGACGTTGTAGGACTGCACCGTCAGCACATCCTCCGTCTGGCTGAGTCGTCGCTGCCTGCGGCCGGTCTCCAGCTCGTGGGTGTAGCCGCCCACCAGGTAGATGGTGTCCTCCACTGAGAGCATCTGCTGTTTGCGAATGTGCGCTGAACAGGAGCGAAACACTGTCCAGGTGTCAGACGTGGGGCAGTAGCGGAGGACGTTTGTGTTTCTATCTATCAGATAAACAAAGGCCATGTTAGCTCAAACACATGACAGTTAAAGGATGTTTTCTTTCTCAGTTCCAGCAACAATAGACAAATGTTACGGTGAGGAAAAAAATGATTTGATCCCCAGCTGATTTTGTACGTTTGCCAAAGAAATCAGTCTATAATTTATATTATTTTATTTTAACAGTGAGAGACAGAATAACAACAAAAAAAATCCAGAAAAAAGCATTTAAGAGAGTGCTCCTAATCTCAGCTTGTTACCTCTATAAAGGACACCCGTCCGCAGAAGCAAACAATCAATCAGATTCCACCATGGCCAAGACCAAAGAGCTGTTCAAGGATGTCAGAGACAAGATTGTAGATTGGAATAAGCTACAAGACCACTAAAAATCCAGCTCTTTGGCATCCATCCCACCGTCAAACATGGAGGTGGAAACATTATTCTGTGGGGGTGTTTATCTGCACCGCATCAAGGGACGTTGGACGGGGCCATGTACTGTCAAATCTTGGTTCAGAACCTCCTTCCCTCAGCCAGGGCATTGAAAATGGGTCTTGGATGGGAATTCCAGCATGACAGTGACCCAAAACTAACAATGAAGGCAACAAAGGAGTTTAAGAAGTGGCCTAGCCAGTCTCCAGACCTTAAACCCATAAAATCAGTGAAGGGAGCTGAAGGTTCCAGTTGCTGAACGTCAGCCTTGAAACTTCAAACAAGGGTTTTGCCACCTAGTACTAAGTCATGTTTTGCAAAGGGGTCATATTTCACACATTAAAATACAAATCTATTTATAGATTTAGGTATAGGTATTTATAGATATAGGTTTTGAAATGCGTTTTTCTATTTTTTGTTTCTTTGTTTGTTTGTTTTTTGTTGTTGTTATTTTGTCTCTCACTGGTAAAATAAACCTACCATTAAAATAATTTTTTTGTCAGTTGGCAAACGTACAAAATCAGCAGGGGATCAAATCACTGTACATTAGCAAATAATGTGCAGCTTATCAGTCTCACTGTCAGCAGATACAATACCTAAAGTTATTAATCAATTATCAAAATATTTCCATTATATCAATGAATGTTCTCATTTTTATTACCTGATGACCAAATCATAACTGAGGTGGAGGCAAAAAACGCCAGATTGTCTGCAGTTTCTATTGTCTTCTTTGTGTTATTCTGCTTTTTTCTCTGTAAAATGTTTCTATAGATGCTGCAGTAATCTTCTCTTTCAGCTCCTCCACTGTGAGGAGCTAATTATTCTCATTCATTATTTCCTTGTACATTTGGTATAAAGGCTGGCGAGGGCAACAGACTGAACGAGCTGATCAAAAGTTGTAGCAGGACTGGAACTGGACAGTGTGGAGGCTGTGGCAGAGAGGAGGATGGCGGATAAGATCAGTGCCATCCTGGACAATATGTTTCACCCACTTGATGGTGAATTGTGGCAGATAGGAAGCTCATTCAGCCACAGACTAATTCCACCAAAAAGACACTTCAGGTGGTCTTTTGTGCCCACTGCCATTAGACTGTACAATAAGATGTGTTAACTTTTTCTACTTGTACCAACCTCTTGCAGTGTATCCACCCATGACGTAGATCATTCCCTGGCACTCACAGGCAGAAAACTCAGCCAAGGGGCTTGGCATCGAGGACACGCACGTCCACCAGTCCTGCTCCGGGCTGTAACACTCCACTGTGCCCAGACACTGGCCGCCTACGGCGTACAACCTCCCCTGTGCTGCCAGCAGCTTGAAGTTGGACCTGAGGAAGAGCAAGGCCACTGTAGGTGAAACACGACTAATGCTACTTGGCAGTTATGTGGTTCTGTCATCTTAACCGGTTCTGTGGATTGAGGCAGAAGACGTGTGTCAGTTTCTTCTGTACTTCCTGACTGACTCACAGTCCTGTGGGTGTTGCACCATCTGCTGTCAAAAACTTCTTTATCCCTCTGGCTGTGTGTTGGAGATTGCTGTGATGCTGCATATGTAATCTGGGACTGAGGACATCTAATGTGCCTAGTACTAGTGCAAAGTACGGTATGTCTGGACTCACCTTTTCTGGTTGAGAGGAGCCACCTGGTTCCACTCATTCCTACATGGGTTGTAGCAGTGCACAGCCGAGATCTCCTGGTTTGTGGTCCTGTATCCACCGACTATGAACAGGTAGTTATCGAGGACAGCTGATCCATATCCTCTGACGTTGATCATATCTGGAGGCAGGTTGTTTGCGAGCGGCTTCCAGCGCTGCTCCACCTCTCCATACCTCAGCATGGACCAGTGTTCGTCCTGATCAGGCACGTCTAGGGACAGACAGGTGAAGTCGCCGATGGCTACTAGGGTGGCGGTGCCTTTCATGCGCATCTCCCTGACTTGGTCTCTGACAGCAGAGGGCAGGCTGCTGAACTCGGGCCGCCTCAGCATTGGATGGTAGTAACAGCTCATGTATTTGAGGCAAGCATTACGTAGATCATGAGTCCCGTAGACCTCAGAGAGGCTGTACAGCTCTGCGCAGTTGTCCAGGCGGATCTCGGAGGAGAGGAGCTTGAGGATGGAGGTGACTTGCAAAAAGGAGGCGGTCTCAATAAGATCCTCCAGAGTCTCGTTGACAACCTGAACCTTGGAGGTGTTGATGAACTCCAGGACCAGCTCCAGGCCGGGGACACTGAGCCCCTGCAGCTGCACAGAGTCCTCCGTGGACTCCCTCATACCTGAGCTGTACAGTGCACGGAAGTAGTCGCTCTTTTCTATCAGCTTCTTTTTATTTACCTCGTAGATTTTGTCATCAACAACGATGGCAATTACCTGATCAGATGACATGGTGAAGCTAGCGCGCTGATGTTTTTTCCTCCAGGCTGAGTTTGTTTTGGCTTGTCCTCTGTCAGCCTCCAGAGCGAGTCACCGTTTACATTTCACCGGCGAGGGAGCTCTGTGGCCGGGCTATATATGGTAATGTTCAGCCCATGGATCGCCATGGAGCAACTTTCTTTAGCCGGGGAAGCCAACCAGCTAGCTACAGAGGGGCAGATGCAGCTACTGGATAAACTGGCCAAAAAAGCCTTTTCCTCGGGTTAGCCTTCCTCGGCAGTCCGATAAAAAGTCGGCCCAGTCTCTGAAAATGTTGGCTAAATACTTTACTTTACTTCACACACAAGCAGTAGCATTGTCCATTGCATTTTATCAGCCTTTTGTGCAGAAAGCTGCCGAGCTGTCAGATTTTAACTGTTTTGATTCTGCACCTACGCCATTTCCGGCTCTTTCTTCTTCGTGGGGATATTTCTCGTAGAGCTGCTA
>OMLM01000071.1:28723-41718 GCA_900302695.1 Helostoma temminkii | reverse complement strand
GGGGTGTGTTTGAACAAGAAACACAGAAAAGTTTGTAGCGGATTTTCTGACGTCTTACCTGAAGCTGCTTCCTTCTAAAGCATTATGGCAAACAAAGCTCAGCAGCCTCCTCACCTGCACCTGGCCGAGGTCACCGCATCCCAGTTCCTCGACATTTGGAGACATTTCGATACTGACGGTAGGACACTTTTTTCTCTCCTAAATTACATCAAACTCAACCTTTATGGAATATGACCGGAATATTATATTATTAGGTCGCAGCTGTTAAATGCAGCCGACTGAGCAGGCTGCACGGAGATGCACAGAAGAGTGAAATGCATGCTTGAAGGATTTCACCAAAAACAATATAAAATATAGAGAAAAAGAAAGTTTTGTGGTTAAGAAAAATAATAGAAAGTAATTTTGGGTTCTGTAAACCGAGGGGCTGTTCTGTCCTTAATTAATGAATCAATTATTACATTATCATGCAGGAAGCAGCGAATTAAACTTAAGAAGGTGGAATTTGACATTTTGGATACAGTCTGCTGAATTTCAACATAAAGAAAGTTTGACGTTTTTCAGATGAGTCTTACAGACCATTGACGTCAAAATTTTATTTCATTTATTTTTTTTACTTTTGAGTGTTTGAGTTAAACTTCATAATTCACACATGGTCCATTCTATTTAAAACCGTGACTTAATGCATGAATGTTATATTCAGAAAGATGAATGGGAAAACCTTCTGATTATTGAAACTGATATAATGTGGCTGCAGCTTTATTCCTGACTAATCAGCTGCATGAGCGCACAGTGCGCTCCATCAGAAGTGAAGATCCTGCGCAGTTTTCCAGTGATTATATAAACTTTCAGTGAAAACCAGTTTGCCATTTAATTTCTGTTACTGTGGGTTAAAGTAACTATAAATATAACCCGATTATTGATAGTTTGCATGTAACTCCATATCCAACTGGCTCATATAGCCTATGCTTAGTCTATTTAAGTGTCATAAGGGCAAGCTCTTAATGCAGTGGCTCAATATAACCAAAGTCAACATCGATTAGGTATGTATCAACATAAAATGTAGCTCATAAATTTATTCAACAACAATACACACACACACACACACACACACACACACACACACACACCGTTTTTGTTCCATGATCTTGGTTTTGATCCCTGTCTTCTTTTCTCACTCTGTAAATATCTGCAAGTTCATTTTATTTCTGACAAAATCATCATGCGTTCTGCTGCCTAATTATGGAGAATGGAGGGCACTCCTGTGGATTTCAGGACAGCTGAAGAGATGAACATTTTGCTTTGTTAAAACGTTTCATTTCTCTAATTATCCTTTATTTAATTGTCATATTGGGTATAAGTGGCATACAGCACACCAGAGGCTTCACCCAACAGGGAGTGCACGTTCTCTGCTCTTAGGTGCGCCAGATAATTAGGAAAAAAAGCATAAAAGTCACTATGTTAACCAGTTCGCTGGTTATTACATATCGGACTTCATTCAAACCATAAACCAAAAGTGAGTTAGACTGTTTGTATGTATGTGTGACACCTGGATTCAACGTGGTCACTATTGAACTCCAAGTGTCCGACCGTTCTTGTTCAGCGAGCTTTCTCGTGATCTCCACAGTACGCCTGCAGACAGGCCAAGTGTGTTGCATCCATTTGTTTGGCAGACACTCATGGGAATAAATTATCATCAGTTTTGATGTGTGCAGACACTCTGAAGCACATACTCCACGGAGAAATCAAGGTGGAGTGAGCAGCTGGGTGGGGCTCAGCAGCTGAGCTCGTTCATATGGGACAGTGCGCAGACTAAAAGTTTGTCTGTCGCTCCTTTTATTTTTGTTGGACTTGTTAAAGCGTATGGATATGACTTCTCCATCACCCAGGTGTTTAGTCCTAATGCAAAATGATTTTAAATATTGTGCTTCGCAATGATCCACTTTGCAAATCAAATGCAACCAGGGTGCGCCAACACATTTGGCTACTGTGATTTCTGCCCTCATTACTGGGAGTGTCCCTTCCCTCGGCAGAAAGAAAGAAGAGCTAATTTGTTTGCTCAGAATGAGTAAACATCTTTGAGTTGCTGATAAAAATACACAGGAGGCGATGCTCCCAAAGATGATGAAACTACATGTTTCCCCGTTGGCCCAGGATCAAATCTCATCTGAATTTCATCTCCCTCAGCTCCTCCACTCTACATACCTCTCTCATCTTTCTCCGATGTCTCTGTCAAACCTCTTCCATTCAATCACTTCAAAGCTGAAGAAGAAAACAGCTACAGTCCCTTTTGCTAATTATAGAGCATGTGCTGTCTTTTTTTAACCTAGATATGGTAATTTGATATATTAAGCAAAATTCGCCTCCTGAATTGACCTCAACACAAAATATTTGACTAGACAGGGCAGCACTCTACTTTGAAAGGCAAATGCACTTTGTATAGGCTTTAAATATGCACTTAGTTGGCTTGGCTGCCCGCTTTGAGAGTTTTCCTGTGTTGGGGTGGCATTTTAACATCAAATCCAGAAAAGTAAAGCTTCTTGACCAGGTTCTCCTGGGACTATAGTGACGCAGTATGCCAAAGAATGTGTGTTTGGGCCAAAAGTGATTTTGCGAAACTTTTATCTTGCCTGTTGTTGCGAGCTTTAAGTGCTGAAAGACCTAATTCTATGTAGGGAAGTTGGTAGGAGCGCCCTCATTACGATGCATAAAACTAGTTGTTTGATATTCGATTTGAATGATCTAGTAGTCAGTGAAGTCAAGTATTAAATAGCAGTGTTATTTTTGTGATCTTCACATCAATATAGCATCATTAATATTCACTGTAAATGAGGGTGTATTCACTGAAAACTGGATTTGGGACAGCTTAATGTAATGTGGACAGACTGTAATAGGCTTCAGCATTTCATAAAAACTAATCAAAGGGTACCATAAATATAAAGATGTGGTGTAAAGCCTGTTTGGAACAGAAAACACTTAAGCACAGTACTTAGCACAAACAGATGCTCTCTTTTGCACAAATATAATTGGGTTTATGGATCTATTATTCACATTTATTGAACGTATGATAGTGCATAATCTATTAATAAATCAATGGTCATTGTCATTTTCTGTCATTTGCCTTGTAGTCAATCACATCGTACTCTAATTATCAACCAGGCCATTTCTCTCCAGTGAGCTAAATGTCAGTGAGACCCACTGAAGAGATGCTCGATAGCAGCATCTCATTGTCCCACATGTTCAATCACCAGAGCTTGTGTTTATGATAACATCACCGAGGAACACAAGTGTGCACACACACAAATGTTCTACTTTCATGGATTGAACAAAGATGCTAAGATTTTGGTTGGGCAGAGAGAGGGAATTACAAGATGACAGTGAAAGGCAGCAAGTCAGAGGGAGAGGAGAGGAAGTGGCATAATAATTTTAGTGTGTTTAATGAGGCAGCTCTGCCTTCCAGGGTTTTATTGAAGCAGCTAGTCACATTGTTTGGAGCCATCTGTCCAGCCCTTCAGTGAGCTTGTTGATAGAATATTAGCACAGGTTCACAGGCAACATTGGTGAAGCAGGGATGCTCATTTGTTCTCTGAATAGGTGCTGTCAGGGCACCAGAACACCAGGAATAAAGATAAAATATGAAGAAATTTACTTTTTTGCTCCTAAGACTAATTTGTCATGACAGCATC
This sequence comes from Helostoma temminkii, assembly GCA_900302695.1. NCBI lineage: Eukaryota > Metazoa > Chordata > Actinopteri > Anabantiformes > Helostomatidae > Helostoma > Helostoma temminkii. Next base: position 38,035 of record OMLM01000071.1, on the reverse strand, counting down.
CAAAAAATATGATTGGCATCCTCAGTGGATGAGCACCATCTGACAAAAGCGACTCTTAATCTGACAAAATGATAGATAGCGCACAGTAAAACAAGATAGGAACAGTGTGAAAACAATTTATTTTTGGCATCACACTATGATTTATCAGAGTTGTTGTTATCCATATTGACATGTCCCCCACACTCCCCACCATACTCACCAACCCTCCCAATTCTCATGATCTGCCTAAATTTCAAATTTTAATTTCATAACCTGACCATGTTACTGTGCATCCTAAGAGTATTCATTCTGTATATATCAGTCATTGTTTAGCATGCTAAACCAACACTCTCTTAGTGAGCCAGGAGGGGTCAATTTAATCAATTAAATGTATTAATAAAGCACATTTAAAACAACTACTGTTGAGCAAAGTGCTATACAGGCAGTGGAGAAATAAAGTAAATAGAATATTAAGATCAATAAAATCAATAAAAAATTACTTATAATATAAGTTTTAAATACCTGCTAGAAATGTAGATGCCAAGTATATTGTAAATGGTAAATGGCCAAATACTCTGCAACTTGCCCCTCTTGTGACTGGCTAGTTGTCACAGTTCAAGTAAAAGCTAAAGGTGTAAATCTGGGGCAGGTGAGAATGAAATTAAGGCACAATGTTAAAAACGTATCACTAAAAGTAATACTTGTGCAAATTTCACAAGTCATGGAAAGAGGAGTCTTCTTAAAGTTTCTTAAAGACTGTGCAAAAGGAAATGTTGGGTGGAAAGGTTCTACTGTTCAGAGGGGTATTAATTTAACTATATTTTATACCCTGGTTCCTCAGGATTTTCTAGGTCTCAAGGTTGGCAAGTATACCCCCCACTGTATTGATCTCTCTGGAATAGAAGAAGCTGCGTATGGAGCATTACCTTCAAAATCTTAGAAAGTGTGTTTCCATTTATAGCCTCTCCTTGCATATAATCCTGTGAACATGCAGTCTTTGAGGAGTGATTAGTTTTCACTGTTCCAGGGAATAGAGAGAGGAAGGAAGACAGTTACTGATGAAGCTGATGAGTCTGAATCAATACTGTTGCTGGGATCTGTTTGACACTCTGCTTATGTGGTTTTTGCATGTCAGCAAGACAAAAAAGTTTAGAGTCCTCTAATAATGTGGTTTCATGAATGGTCTTCCAGGTAATGGCTACATTGAGGGGAAGGAACTGGAGAACTTCTTCAGAGAGTTGGAGACAGCCCGGAGAGGAGCAGGCGTGGTGAGTTACACCACCAGGTTTTAAAACAGATAGGCCTACATACTGTATACTGGCCACTCAGGGTTCACTGATATTATGTACAAATATCTTCTAGGACCCTTCAAACCCCATATTCAGAGAAAGGATGAAGGAGTTCATGCAGAAGTTCGACAAGAACAAAGATGGAAGGATTGAGATGTCAGAGGTAACGTTAAAGCTTTGGAAAGGCTTGATGGATTGTATTTGAAAATCTCTTTTAAAAGGAACAGTTTGGCACTTTTAAAAATTTAGCTTTCCTATTGAGAGTTAACGCTAGATGAAAAGATTCATTAACATTTATCACCACATGTAAAAGGTTGTATAATCAGGTAATCTACCTTAGCATAAGATGAGGTCAGCTAAGCTTGTCCAAAATATAATATTTTGACATTTTGGGAAACATGTTCATTCAGTTTCTTTCACTTTCTGAGATTAAGGTTAGACAATAAGTCTTATTCATAAGTTACCTTAACTTAGTTTATCTTAGCTAGTTGGCTAACCTAGCATAGTTCTGGTCCCACAGGGCATACCCACCGCGTCTAAAACATGCTAACATGTTACATATAATTTGTTCAATCCATAAAATATGTGTAAAAATAACAAATTTATTATTTTTATGCTTTTATTACAAATGAAAGAAATTAAAAATAAGATATTTAATGAGCTCAGAGACATATTTTGTGTTAACAGGCCCAGCTAATTGTTTCTCTGGGTTTTCAGTTTTATGCTAGATTATTCTAATAGTTATTGTCTATAGCCTCTATTTAGCTAACAGATATGAAAGTGACAGATTTTTCTGTTCATAGTTCAGACTTTTCATGTAACTTTCGTAAAAAGAATGTATTTCCAGAATTTCAAACAGGTGTTATCACGCTGGAGAAGAAATTCAGTGGAGTTGTTCTACTTGGGCCGGTGCAAAGCCAAAATTTTTTGACATGCATTCATTATATGTCTTGAATTGACTGAAATGTGGTTCTGACCCCCCAAAAACTGTAAAAAATGTTTCTTCTGTTGTGTTTTCTTCTATCTGTGAAGGATGAGAAAAAGCTGCAAAAATCTAATTCTAAGATAATTCACAGGGCCACACAGCAGGTTTCAGAGGCCTGGTCAATGCTCCGATCGAATGCATATATCTTTGTGCCCCTATGAGTGTTGGTTTGGGATATTGCCTTTCCTCAATTTTACCATTTTCTCAGCAAGATTTGAAAGAGATTTGTAAATGCAATGTCAATAATCCACCACCAGCCAGGAAAATCTGCAAATGACTTCTAGGTCTATGTATAGGTCTTGTTTGAACATGATATATCACAATTTTTAAGCAATTTAGGCATAGCCTGGCTTCCAAGGATATAGCTCTCTATATTTTATGTCTTGGTTGTCCAATTAATCTTTTCAGACAAAAAGCTCCCCAGTTTCCACAATATTGTGTCCTCACCACTCCCATTTTCTTGTCATTTCTTTCTGTAGTTGGCCCAGATTCTCCCAACTGAAGAAAACTTCTTGCTGTGCTTCAGACAGTTTGTCAGCTCGAGCGCTGAGTTTATGGCGGTAAGAGTGTGTTTCTGAGTGTGTGAATGTGCAGGTATAATTTTTTTATGCAAAGCTGCTGCAACCTTGACAAACTCTGTCCGCTGATTAGTTCTTTGCAGTAGTTTTGGAATTTTTGTGCAAAGGCTTCTAGTTCACTAAGAAATACCGTTAGCCAGAACAGGCTTACTTTAACCAATCACATTATATAGACAGTAGCCAGTCAACCACGACGAGCCGAAAGCCTTTATATTCTTATTCTTACCTACGACCTAATTTCACAGATTGTTTCTCTCTTGATGGTTGTAGTGTACTAATGAGTGAAATAAACTGCAGGAATAAAACCACAGACCCCATTGCACTTGGTTGCTCATGTCTGCAGTTGAGACCTAACAGTTGGATTGTTAATCAAGCGTCCACATCTGGTTCACCATGAACAATCCCTGGAGAATAAAGACTAATATGTGATGAGGGAGAGAAGAGAAGGAGGTTAAATGGAACAGTATACACGGTATGATGAACTGAACCTTTCACTGAAGGCTTTGGTTAACTCTCCTGATCTTTGTTGTATCTTCTGCAAAGCTAGACAGAAATCAGCTAATCAGCTGTGAACTGCTGCATTTTGTGTTTTATGCTCTTTAACTGATCAGTGTCAATTACCTATGATGCAAATGGTTCCCAGGAATGTTTGTTGTTATCTCAGCTGGTTCGGAAACATGTAAAAATTCAGATGTTTCTAATACTTGTAATTAATAGGTTTTAATTTAAAAGGTTTTGTGACAGATGTGTGGGTGGAATAGCTCCATCAAGAAGAACATCTAGAAACCACATTCATTCCAACTTTACATTTTTTTACTAACATATGGCTGATTTGGAGCTGTCATCAAAGCTACACTTATGTAAATTACGGTTTTACTGGCATTGACAGAATAACCTGTGGCTCACCTAATAATGGGCTCGTGCACCAATGAGACTATATCTCTAAATCTAACACAGTATTAATACTGGAGTGTCAGTGGATGTGAACCACATGATTCTTTCTGCTTTGTGCTGGATCCATGCATGACCTAATGAGCGGGGACTAAAGATTCTATTTTAATCACGTTACATAATGTGTGATATAGGCAAAATGTGATTGGATTGGGCTGATGAGGATTTGTCACCCTGTGGGGTCACATAGTGGATTAAACAGTGGCTTACCAATAAACCCACCCTACTACTGACTCGGTGTAATGCATCATTTGAAAAGCGTTGCTGGTTTTGGCCTTTCAGTTTTCTGTAGTGTCACATTATTTATATTGTTTTATAACAAAGTCAAAAAGGTATTCTTAAATATGTTTTAATTCTGTTTCTGTAGTAAAGTAAGTTTATTGACAGTAACATGATTAAAAGTAAAAGTTTTAGTGTCTCTTACAGATGAGGTGTGTGGGTCTGGGAAAGTTGTCCACCGAAGGATCATGTAGTTCACATCCAAAACCTGTTAAAGCTCCGCATCTTTGTTTTGATGTAGCTTGTTTTTTTTTTTAGTATTTTCCTGCTGCGTGTTGGTGAGATGAATGAATCTGTGTATTATCTATGGCGCCATAAGAGTGATCAAAGTTTGATCAAAGTTCCCAGCTCCTTCTGGCTCCAGTCGCACTGTCCTGTGATGAGACACAAGACACTGCGACAAGACCAAGGCTGTTGCTGATGGGTTTTTGCCATCAATCAGGTTACCTTCAGATCCCCCATACAGCTTAGTGGCAATACTCAAAATAGGAAACACAAATTGTGTTACTTCTGAAACTGATTGAAAAAAACATATTCCTCGCTGAAACAAAGTGTAACCATGATTTTTAAATTACCTTGCTTACATTTGCTTATATGCAGCCTGGATAAGCAAGTTTAAGGCAGCTCCCTTTAACATTGTTAGAGGGCAAGACCAAAAAAACTATGACCAAATTAGAAAACAACTAACAGCTGATCCACTGCACAGAAATCTGTCTATAGAGACACATTGTTTACAAACTACAACAACTATCAACATCAGATGGGAAAACAGAACTGCATTCTGTTGACAGCCATGTTGCATGTTTGAAAAACCATTTAAATATGAAAATTTCCAAGTATGGTGGTTTAGTGCTGCTGTGAATTATGAATAATGAATGAAAGTCAGAGTAACTAAAAGCCTTCAACTGAGCAAGACTCTTGTTGTAAGGTACCAAAAAATTATTTATTCCTCAAAATATCATCAGAAGATAAGAAAATGGCAGATTTCATGTTAGATTTGCTGCTATGACAGAATGGAGCCAATTAGAAACCAATTACATTTAGGGTAGAGACTGTCCTTTTCTCCTGTGTCATACAGGGAAGGAATAATGAAATCAGAGAAGAGGGATAAATGAAAGAGAAGGTCTGAAAGTGAGATGGATACAAAGGGCAAATGAGCAAAAGCAGGAATGGAGAGGACGTAAATTAAATGTCGATGGGAAGTCGGGAGGCAGAGTTTGAGAACATAAAACAAGAGAGGGGGATTAATCAGTCTTTGTTGAAGGGTGCAGGCAGGAGGAAGCGGGCAGAGAGGTTTTTAAAGGGTTTGAATGAAGAAGCAGAACTTTCTATTTTCAGAGTCATATATAATGGATAACACCACTGTAGCTCCTCTCTGCAGAGCTCAGAGGAGGAGAGGAGGAGCAGAGGGGGAGGAGGACGGAGGAGGAGAAGGAGGAGAAGGGGGAAGGCCATCCATCTTTGATAAGGAGCCCTTCTTTGGATGGGGACAGCTGCTAGATTAAAACATTCATTAAAATGACTTTCTCCCCCCGTCCTTCATTTCCCCCTCTGTCTTTCGTTGCCCTCTGTTCTGTACGTGGGCGATTGGCATTGTATTGGAAACTGTGTGATGGTCCACGCTTTTGTGGTCTTTCTCCCTGAAACGATTTCTGCTCTGCACCAGGGAAAAATCAAACTCTTAGTGCAGTTAAAGAGCAAGCAGGAGTTCGATCAGTGAGGATTTATGCAGGGTAAGAAATGCAAATCACTCTAGAGAAGAGTGTCCTTGTGCTGAAGTGCTGAGAAAATGCTTTCAACCCACCGTTTCTTGTGTTGTGATTATTTGTTTTAGGCGTGGCGGCGATACGATACAGACCGCAGTGGCTACATCGAAGCAAATGAACTGAAGGTATGTAGTAACGATAAATCATACTCAGTGATGCATTCAATCTATTACTATGGTGCTATATATTTTTGGAAAGAGAACTTAAGGCTTTATTCTTCTGACTACTTCTTAATTTGCATTTTGTGTTTTTTTTCTCCTTCCCCACCCCAACACACATTCATATTCATATCTACACACATGCTCGCTAACAGAGCACCATATTCCCTGTCTTTTAAGTCATTTATTTTTTATTTACATATTTTTAAACCATTGTAATAGTCAGTTTTTATGTTCTGCTTGATGTATTTGCCATACCCATGATTCATTTTCAGTGTAAAAGTGTGGACAAGCTGTCTTAACTCACATGTTATGTTGTTTTGTATCAATAAAAAGGGGAATTAACACAGTTTTTGTGTTATGATCAATAAATACAGTGTTATTATCATAAACTTATTATTAATAATATTTTTTTGTATAATAAAGTATAAGAAAAAGCAACAAATAGCTATTATTTTTATCTGCAAATAGTCTAAATCGCTAATTTTATTTAAGAATAGAGCGATAAAGAATCAATCTCTTGTAAAGATAATGTGCTTGGCTGCAGCTGCTGCAAAATTATGATATAACAGAAAATATGAATACACTTTAAATGTATATATTAATATAAATAATAACTACTAGGTAAGGTTGTGTATTCATTTTAAGAAATACCTAGCTCCTACATACTCTTGCACAGGTGGCACCAGGTGTGGCCAATCAGTTTTTGCAGGTGGCCTGGTGAGTCTAGCTTGTTCTTTCATCCTCTATGCTAAAATAAGCTTACAGTGTACTGTGGTAAGGTAAAGAGTGATAGCTAACTCTTAGCATAACAGTGAGTAAGAATTTAATTTTTTTAATCTGAATTTAGAGACACTGCTGAACAGAGATAAGAAACTAATCTACTCAATATGACTCGAGCTGTAATCGTTACATTGTTAAAAAGAAATAACATTTAATATTTGTCACTGAGGGGTTTCAGTGCTTCACATTTTTTGATACGTGTGAGCATATGGGTGAGTAAAGCCAGGCAGCAGCTTTGACAGAAGAGATTTAAGTGGCTGCTCCACAGGAAACTCCCCAGAGACCATGAGTTTTTTCAGGTGAGGATTCAGATGCAAAAAGTTTAATAGATTGCACATGTTATTCACTTCAACACCTCTTGAAAACATTGTGTCAAATTATATAAAGGAAAGAGCTTCACACTGGGGAGTTGAGCCTTAATGGGGTCAGTGATTATGCATCATGTACAAATTAGGCTGCTCGGGTTGTTATGGGATCACATTTCTTCCAGCTGACCAGGTGCAGATGAGTTACTCAGGTGTGGGGTTTGAACTCTTCAGAAAAATGCAGATGTGATCGCAGGCAGAAGATTTGTTTCTCATCACATGGCTGTGATCAGTTGTGGAAAATGTCCGGGTACATTGACTGAAATACAGTAAACCTGATGTACTTCATTGTACTCATGAAGTACTCATTTTTTTTAACTTTCTCCTTGCATTGCAGCATATTTATATAGGTGTATGGTAGTGTCTCTTTACTTTGTAGGGGATTTTTAACACAAAACACAGGATAAAATATTAAAACATTTTTTTCCATCTCCATTTTTTGTGTTTTGATCCTGTTATAAATTTCCCACTTTATTATATCTTTCCTTTAGACATTATTTACATATTTGAACCATTTGGTCTTTTTTTCTTTCTTTGTTTGTTTCATTTTGTTTTTAGTCATTTAGTGTAAAAATGTGAAAATACACAAGAAAGTGAACTCAGGTTTCCACAGTAAATCCAGATTCTGCAGGTTCTACCTCAAGACAGTTACAATATTCTGGTGAAGCTGCTTTTACTTTTTTATCTACAGTATGCATGTGTCTGTCCTCAGGGCTTCCTGTCAGACCTGCTGGAAAAGGCTAACAGACACTATGATGACCAGAAGCTGCAGGAGTACACACAGACCATAGTAAGACTCACAACAAACAAACACACATACACAGTGGACATTTTAGACACACACAGTGTAGCTGGACAGTGCACAAGGAACTATTCTGCATGGATATACTTTAGTGCTAATAACCTTGCTTTCTCATGAAATAACACAGTATATATTTTTAAAGAAGCTGGTGCATGTTTGTCTTGTACAGATTTTAATGTACAGTATAGTATTCTATATGTAGTAAAGTTAAATGTCTTGTGTCCATCTGGCCTCGACACCCTCAGAGGCCAATCAGGTTGGTGGCAGCAGAGCTGTGTGGCAGATTGTGTGTTTCATACCCAGATGTGCTAATGTCTGCTTCTTCCTGGAAGCCCCAGAGCTGACCAGACCTAATTTATTGAAGCAGTTCCTCAACATACCTATAGATAAACTTTGTTATTATTGCACATATTTATTACATAAATGTGAAGCCACGCATGATAAACACTTTATTCATTCATCTTCTGAACCACTTAGTCCCCGCAGGGGTCACAGGTGTGCTGGAGCCCATCCCAGCCAGCATACGGGAGAGAGGCGGGGTACACCCTGGACAGGTCGCCAGTCCATCGCAGGGCCACATATAGACGAACATAAACACTTTAATCAGTGTAATAAAAGTTTCAGATACGTGCCCAAACCCCCCTAAAATGACAACATATACAGTATCTAGTGTCACTGGTTTAGGATTAAATGTATCGATGCATGCTAACACTCACAACATGCTGATGGGAATCCTATTGTAAAAAGGTTAGACTATGTTCATAATACAAGTACACATACAGTATACATATTCACGTTTTATGGACAGTCACTTTACTGGTTCTCTGTGAAAATATACAAACACTGAATAGAAATTGTGAATTTATTTAAACTAGAAACATTATGGCTGCCGTTCTGTTTCTCAACCAGTGGAATTTGCCTTCATCTTGACGCCATACACCTAGAAAAAATGTTCTTTTCTCTTTCTTTTCTTATCCCTTCCACTTTGTAGCTCAGGATGTTTGATCTGAATGGAGATGGGAAGTTGGGCTTGTCAGAGATGGCAAGGTAATGTGCAATTTTACATGCTTCTCTTAATGTTAATGTTGAAACACAGCATGCTCATATTCTGTCACCAGTTTTAAATAATAATATTCACTTTTGTGTGTCCACAGGCTTCTCCCTGTTCAGGAGAATTTCTTACTCAAATTCCAGGTAGAAAACAAATACAGTGGAGAAAATAGCTTTTGTCTAAACAATGTCACTGAAATAATTAGTGTTGTGTAGTTTCTGTTTTTGAATATTTATGATAAATTTGGCTTTTTTACATTTGTTTCACTGTAACCTCTGCTATTTGTCAGTTTGTAGCCTGGTAATAAAACACAAATCCTGTTTTTT
>OMLM01000071.1:0-28703 GCA_900302695.1 Helostoma temminkii | reverse complement strand
AAATCCTGTTTTTTCAGGGGGTCAAGTTGACCTCTGAGCAGTTCAATGCCATCTTCACATACTATGACAAGGTGGGTCATTCATGTTGATGATATGTCACATTCATTGACTGCTTTTCACACATTTCCATAAACCCTGCTGGATACTGGCCCCACTTTGGTTTTAGCTTATGTTTAAGCAGCTTTCAGTCTTCATTAATTAATGGTAGAGAGCGACTCTATCTGTCCTAATGAAACGTTCCTGGGGTTTTGTAAAATTTAAATCTGATCATATGTACTGTGATTAATAAACAAGCAATCATTAGTTAGCAAAAACTATTTTGTTAGCAACAACTAGCTGTCATCAGCATTAGCCATGAAGGTACAGTTTTTTGTTGTGATTGCCAATGAAAACATTTTTGTATATACAAATAATATTAAAACATAGATATACGTACACATATAATTGCCATCTGTTCCACTTCTTTCCATTGTCGGTGATCAGTTAACATATTGGATCAGGGAATCTGACCTCCTAAGGGATAGATCTGTATGGAGCCAAGGGTTTATCTATAGTAGTTACTGTATCTGAAAGTTCATAAGTTAATGTGGTGAGATATGCACCAAAGTTTAAAAGTCACTTCCATAAAAACATATGTGTTCTCAGCTGTGCTAGCATAATGCAAAAGTGTTTTCTAATGACCAAGAAACCCTGTAAATTGAGGAACTTGCATTAGCAAACACAACATGATAAAATCGTAAAATGGCTGATATTAACTGCAACTCACCACAATATCTCTGATCAATTTACTGTTATTAATCTGCATCTCTTTCAACAGTGACTCTTAACTCTTGAATGGTAGTGTACATATCATTGCTGTTTGCTTTGGAGTTTCCCTTCTGTCAGACTCATATATATGCAAATTTTGTGTTTTTAACCCATATAGCTAGGGAAATGAGAGGCTGGGTGCACCTGTTACTTTGTAAACAGCCCAGGGTGTTTACAAAGAGATAGGTTGGGCAGTGGTTCAGTTAATGGCCACATTTTCCACATTAGCATTCGACTGGTGAGAAGAAACTACAGGGAGCGATATGATACTACAAGGGAGAGGGAACAGAACAGCGAGCAGTGAGCCTGAAGGAGCAGTCAAAGTCTATGTAGCTGTAAGAAGGTTGTATCAAGGTTTGAGGAAATAAACAACTGTGCTTGATGCGGCACAGCACCAACGTTTCAGTAGTTCAGTTCACGTGCTCTGCTACAGTCTTTTTGATATTCAACTTCTTAGTTAGTGACAGATGTAATATTTCATATTCAATAATAGTCAGTTTTCCTGCTTTAAGGTAGTGTCACTAAAGCTTTTACTTTCATCCTGTGTCCCAAATACTTGCTGTGCTATAATTACAACCTTTTTATTGTCGCAATGTAGAATGTATGAAATTGACTAAATACACTAGGAACAACAGTCTTGTGTAGACAATGACAGCTGGGATTGGCTCCAGCAACCTGGCCCTTACCAGTAAAAGTGTTTAAGATAATGGATGGATGGATGGATTCATGTCTCTAGTTGGACTCTAGTTGGACTCTCTTGCTCACTTGCAGAGGACAGAGTTCAGTGTTCTTTTATATATAAAGATGACTGCAGTCCATTCGTGTAGACACTGCGAATGGAGCATTACTATTTATGTGTGTAATTAGTTTTATAATTTTGTTGTGAGTCCAGCCCCCGCAGCTAAGACACAGCTCCCATCACTGGTGCTGGGAGATGGTAGGCAAAGCGTGGTCGGTCAGCTGAACACTAACATGGCTCGCAGTGCTCACAGAGCCGCAGGCATAAACTGTACAAGGCCTTGAAAATGTCTGAAATGCAAGATGGCACACTGCTTGGACAGACTGGCTGGTACCTGATGTAGCTTTGCTTTTCCATAACCCTGCAGAAGTCCTGGGTTTTTCATCGTTAAAGGGAAAATAAATAGAATTCACACTTTATTCCCAGGACACTTTGTAGACATCAAAGAAGCTCCCAAAATAAAAAGAAATAACACTGGCAAGCCACGCAGCTCTGAAATCAATTTAAGACCAAACCTAAATGAACAGAACATGGTTTTCTGCTATTGCCAAAGGAAAATTTCCAAACATTTGGACTTATTTCCTGGCTCCAACCTCTAAACACTACTGTGAGACATAACTCATTAATTAGCAAGTGGCTCCATATTGACTTTACAGCTTACCCTCTTTCCAGAGTTGTGAATGGGAAGTATTTTTCAATTTATAGCCAGTTGGCTGGTGGTGTTGATGATAGAGCTTGCTGGTGTGTTCATTATGGCTGCCACAAAATATTAATTGAGGCTGAGCAGCAGAGCAGTGTGCAATAATCAGGAACAAGCTCAGAATCTAAACATAACTGCAAACTGTTAAAGGAACTACAAAGCTATGTCCACATTTTTGAGTTGGAGCTTTGATGGTTACAGTTTCATAATTTTTTGTCTGCCCATTGATTTCAGATCTTATCTTTTCTGCTTGGGGATGGAAATAATAGTTGTGTTGTGTTTCTGTTGATTCTTTCAGGATGGAAATGGTTACATTGATGAGCAGGAGTTGGATGCTCTGCTACGAGACCTGTACCAGACAAACAAGAAGGTAAGATGTTCCCTTAATGAACATTTACTGGCACTTTGTGTACAGCAGTGGCCCGAAGAATACAATATGCATCATGCACTTTTTGTGCACCAATCAGCCACAATATTATCCTACAGTGTCAGCACCTCGCAGTCAGGTCAACATTAACACATGAGAGAGAAACAACAGAGATTGACAGTGAATAGAGAGATGAGTTTTTAGATTGTTGGATATTTGTAGAGAAGCTTTTGTTCAAACAAAACTGTAAGTAATATATGTTAACAAACAGTTTTTGAGGAAACCGTGCAGCTTGACTGTACAAATTATTGTTGTTGTTTTCACTGTGAGCGTGTGGTTCCGGTTCAGTTAAATTTGCACATACATGGCAGTTTAGGACTGCTATGGTGCTGCAGATCTGATTAAAAAATTGAATTAAGCATTTTAGGCTCAAGTAAAGTATGTATGTTTCTTCTTAATGTCCAACCAACTGACCTCATCTTTATTCACTCCTCGATCCCTCCTTGTCTCTTGTTCAGGAGGTGGACCTGACAAACCTGTCGGGCTACAAGCAGAGCATCATGAGCCTGTCTGATGGAGGGAAGCTCTACCGTGGCGAGCTGGAAATTGTCCTCTGCAGGGAGCCAATTGTGTGACCCTTCCTTTTCTCTTGTTGTATATCATAATTTTCTCTGCCTGCCCCACCCCCCTCCCCCAAGACCACACCAACTTCCAGCTGCCTGGCAACATATACCCAGTGCATGTACCAGACAACCTCTGCCTCCCATCTTTTCCCCAACTCCTCCCCTTCAAGTTGCAACAGAATGAATGATAAGTGCACTGTCAGCACGCACCAGCCCTTCTTCCTTTAACCTTTTCTGCTACCTGACTCGCAGCCTCTAGAGCTCTCCCTCATGTCCTTTCCATTTTCAAACTCATCCCCATCCATGCTGTGCCTGACTTCTCCTGACCAAAAGCCCAAAGCCCTTCTTCCACATAAATGACCTTTTGACCCGTTGATAACCCCTGAGCCTTGAACCTGGCTTCATTGACCCCCTCCAATCACTTGCTCTATCAACTTTGCATTAGATATGATATATAGTCAAATTGAACTGCAGACAGCTGTGTTTGAACTGATCTAATTTATATTATGTGATGGAACTGATATTGACTTTCCCACCTCTGTTTGTCCTGAAGACCTGTTGTCCATTAAAACTCTTCTGTTCCATTGCCATTGTATGATTTTGCTCTTCAATGTTTGAGTTTGGCTGAAACTGTCAATTGAAAATCTTAAAATAAAATGTCTTACGATAAAATCCATCTTGTCATTGTGTGAATCTGATTTTGTTAAAGAGCAAAAGAAAAGTGGTGATTATGCCTTCAAGAAAAGGTTTACTCAGTGGACTTTTGCCTTGTAATATTAATATTTTCCTACTTAACAGCCATGCAGCCTGCAAAATTACTTTCTGATACCAGCATGAATTAAACTTCCATGTTGGCATCGAACCTGACTTTGACCTTCTCCTTTGCATTAATTACAACGGCATAATCATAAAACAAATGATGGTTGCAGTCACAACAAGAGCAACATGGTGCACAACTGAGAGCTACAGTTAGGTTTAGTCAGGCACAAACTGGCCTTGGCTTAGTTCTCCCTGCAAAATGAATACTTACTGTGCTTTTGAGATGATAGAAATAGTAAATGTGTTTAAAACCGAGTCATTTGGGTTTATTTACATTACGATGTCTTTCTCCTAGTTGCATATTGAAAATGACAGAAAGATATTACTGAGTCTGCATAGTGAGATCTTGGCTGTGTTTTCCCTCAAGTGAAAGAAATGAGGCAGCATAACAAAGCCATGTTTCCTCTCTTTTCCAATACTAGTTTTAGTTGACACTGCAAATTTTAAAAAAAGTATTTGTGATCAATATTCAGTATATCTTCTAGCATTTACTTTTTTCTTTGGGCAGTAAATTTAACAGGACAGATATCAGGTATAAAGTTTGAATAGGTGAAAACAAGGTAATAACTTAAAGATGATACATAGAAATAAATCAAAAGTTTTTTGTAACTCATAAATTCCCATGAGTAAGAATATTTATTTGACATAACAAAACAATGTGACATTTTCTCAGAAATGAATTTGCCAGTAAAAATTTGATTGTAGAACCTAATACAGACAATCTGTTAAATAAAGTCTACAACAAAATATAACTACAAATCTTAACCTTAATCGTGATTAAACATTTTTCGCTAAATACTAACAGTGCAAGCACAAGTTGGGAGTTTTTACCAGAGGTAGTAAGACAGGACATGGTATTTCTAGTAAAACTCCTGTATCTGAGTTGACATGCTTTTAAAGCCATCTGAATAATACAACAGACACACAAGCTCCCATCTCACTGTGGGGCTGGTGAAAACCCACATCAATTAATCAGAAGCATTAATATCTTTATCTGTGATGCAGCCGTGCAAGGAAAAAGTGCTTATCACTAAAAGTGCACCAAGAATTCAGCTGATATCAATTCTATTGTTTGAAGAAGAAGAAATTACGGGGACATTTTAAATGCTAAAATGATACGGTTTATAGTTTTTTCAGACAAAAAAAGAAAAAACATCATGTCAGAGTGAAAAAGTATTTTCACCCTTTAAAGGGACTCACCTCACTCATCACTGGTGCAGTCAGCAGTCACTGGTTTGAATGTTTCCATTGAATGGGATACTTATAGCTAAACTTTTATCACAGTAATTACACACAATATTTCTTCTTTCACAATAGAAAATTATGTCACACTTTGTAGTGCTGTTCAAGTTTAATATCCATAAACATGTACAAATTAATTTCGGTACTGTTGCCACAAGCACATACTCTGTCCTGCAGCACATTTCTCCCTCTTGAACATTCAGCGTCTCACTCCTTTTCAACAATGTGGGATCTTTAATTATTTGGTTGGGAAGTATGAAGAGCATTTAGCTGTTGTTATCAAATTTAGCACTTAAAAATGCTTGAAAGAACTGGTGCATTGGTGTGAGGATAATTTCTTACAACAGCACATCTTTAAAAAAGAATTTTGAATAGAGGCACAGCTAATAAAAAAAATTGCTAAAGATGCATTTGTTGAGGGTTATGACAACTGTAAATACTTCAGTGGCCTGCATGATAAGCCTCTTTCTGACAAAATTTGTCAGGCATCTGGAAAAAAAGAAACAATCTCCACATATTCTGCAGGGTGGGGAACACTTGCACTTTGTGCTACAGGTAATTCATTATTTGCACCATCCACAGTGAGGTTTAACTTGTAGGAAGACTGAACTCAAATCAACCCAGATGGCAAAAAGCATCTACAGTCCCAGAAAGCGTTGCCTTCCGCTACCATCTGGAAGTGTGTTTGTTATTTAAAGTCAGACTGTTCCCAAACTGTTTTACTATAAATCTGCTCCAAAGAGAAAAAACTATATACTGTAATAATAAATACTGCCTATTTGATAATTAAATATGTTTTCAGTTAGGACATCATACTGGTAAAATTGTTGCCATAACTGCAAAACTCAGTTCTCTCCCCTATATAAGCAGGTCTGCAGCTCTCTGTCCTTTACCAGATTGTCAGCCGTGTTCACCAGTTTCTACTAGCTACTCTCCAGCCTTCCTGAACATGACCTGTTTGCCTGTGCTTGACTCATTTAGACCCTGATCTCTGTTCAACTCTCTCTAAGTCTTTGTCTCTGATTATGACTGACCTCTGCCTTACCTGACTTGGAGAATTGGATTGTGGACTTGGCTTGGCTGCCTTGATTAAACCTGTCTAACCAGTTTACAATTACATATATATAATACATAATACAATTATGTCAGTTCTGTTGTCTGATAAAATTTCAGTCGAGATTAAATTTTTTTGGTATACTTTTCTCGATTTTTAATATGCTAGTGTTTGTAAAATGCCCTCAATCAATATTTATTTTTTTTTTAACTTACCTTCTCTGTAGCTTTCAACTGCATCTCAAAAGTCTTGAGATTGCTGAATCAAATATTACACGGCATCTGAAATTGGGAACTTTGTTGACCTGTCACACAAATATATCTGTCACACAAATAAATGGAATATTGAATGAAGCACCTTGGTGTCACTGTCAATTGAACTGTTACTTTGCCAAACAGTTTCTCACTTTGGAAAGACTGACATGGACTCCATTAGGTCATCGAAATAACATGAGATGAGATTGATGACATTCTGCTTCAGCAGTTTAAGTGTTTGAGGGTTATATCTTCTGCTGATATGATTTTACTGATTTGCACTATTTTCCATCCTGTTCTGGTAGGCTGACTTTCCTTCAGGACATTAAACAGTATTGAATTGTGTATCATGTTTAGGGTTCAGAAAAACACTATTTACACCAGCAAACTCAATAACTGAATAGCTGAGTAAACTGAATAACCAAATTGGTGCGTATGTAAACACAATCACACATTCAGCCTACTGAAAAGACTGGAGGCAGCCAATTACACTGTGTACAAGGGAGAAGAGGGATAAGAGAATATGAATATAAGAGGATAACAGCCATGATTTATTCATTGATGAAAAGAACCCTGGTATTTTATTTATTACCTCTTTAAATATAGCTCATGTGAATTAAATAAGTGATTGAAAATGGATGTTCCAACCTAGATTCTTGTGTAGGCCATACACCCTGGCACATACATGTCCACACGCCTTTTTTATGTACAAAAAGAGTTTTAAAGGTTTATGGTTTATACAGTATGACTATTTTCTGGCATGGCTCCTCTCTTAAGCTAAGTTATCTGTCTTCTAGCCAGTGGTTCTCAAACCTGGTCCTTAATGAACTCGTCCTGTTTGTTTTCCATCTATCCCTGTCCTACCTGCTGCCGATTACCTGGATCAGGTGTGTTGAGCCAATCAGAAGCTGTAAGTGCAGGACTGGCCTAATATCACCTTCCAAGTTGATATGACAAACATTTTAGCCAGAACACAGAAAGCAAAATTGCTGTGGTCAAGAGCTGGCCCACACTGACACTTTCAATGTGCACAAACGATGTGTAATCTCTAGTTTTACTACAGTTCATATGCATGGGGTGTGGCATGGTGGTGTAGTGGTTAGCAATGCCGTCTCACAGCAATAGTTTGCATGTTCTCCCCATGTCTGTGTGGGTTTTTCTAGTACTCTGGCTTCCTCCCACAGTCCAAAGACATTTTAAGTGGTCTGAATGTGAGAGCCACTGGTTGTATATGTTAGCCCTGTGATAGACTGGCAACCTGTGTACCTTAGCTCTTGACCAATAACTGCTAGGATTGGCTCCAGCAGCTCTAGGATATTGGATTGGATTGTGCCTACTTTGTTTTAACTACCTTTACTGAAAGTCTGCTCTACACTGACGTGTGTTTTAGCATTTTAGGCTATATGACTTATTTAGTTGTGTGTTTTTGTGTTTTGATGTTTTGGCTGTTTTGGCCAAGACACAATAGTGGAAAATAAGCCTAATGACAATCATGGTACATAAACAGAAATGCTGATTATTGTGCAATGTCCCTGAAACAAATAAAATTACATCAAATTATAATTAATGATAGCACTTTAATAGTCTGATCCTCTTTGCCAGATCTGGGCTACAAGCAGGCCACAGCATGGCTTCATGTCAGCCAAGAAATAACCAAATAAACTGGCTGTGCCACATCTTTGGTAAAGGTGGCCCACACTGGATGACAGAGCATATTTGTTGTTTTACAACAGCTTCAACAAGCTTCTATCTGAGTGATATCCAACTTCTCTTCACTCTTAAAATAGGGCATTTTTTAAAAATGTAAAATTATCCCTATTGACTACAACAAGCCGGTTAAATCATAAAATGGCAGTGTTATATTAGCCTCTCCAAATAAGCCACTCTTGACTTCTGTAAGATCACTGTATTGGAAATCCTAAACATTGAAGTAGTTGCAGAAATTCAGATTTTTTCCTTGTCCTCTATGAAGATAGTCGATGATCTTCATACTTTGTGTCTGTTAGTCTGTGAATGTTTATTTTTTTCCACTAAGCCAATATAGCAGGATCCAGGGAGTATGTATGAAATAGGATCCTTAAGGGACATAGTGAATAGAAGTACAATGATCAATACTGCCATTTTTAGTTTCAGAAAAGCCTCTTGGAGTGACTGAATCCGTAATTCATTTTTAGTGAATGTTACATAGCCACAGAGAGGGAGCTAATGTTTAATAAGTTATATCTTCAATCTGCTGATTTTGCCTGAGTCAGTCATCATTCATGTGGAAAGGAGCACATGCATAAAGAAATGACAAACCACCAGCAGCAGGAAATCTACGGTCAATTAAACTGCACATTAAAAGGAAATTTGCTGTGCTCTTTAATTATTATGTATATTCATGTAAGGACTGTTGACTACACACTTTATCATAAAATATACAGCTTCACACCAGAAGGAGAACACAAACTGATGTTGTATGAGATGCACAGCACTGTCTTTGCTGTCATGCTCCACTTTACAGTCATATATAAAGGTTAGTGCCCCTTGAATAGATCTCAGCTTTTTTTTGCATAAAAACATAATAAAAATCATCTGATCATAGCAAGTCTTAGTATTAGGTAAAAGCAACCTCAGAGAAACAAAATCATAGTTTTTTTCACAGTGCCATTATGTATTTAAGAAAAATGAAGCCAAAAAGAGGACAAAATAACAATAATAATAATAAAATAAAAACGTGCAGGAAGAAAGCACCATTTCTGAACATTGATTCTTTTATTTTTCAGCCATTCTGATATAGATTTTAGCACTTCAGATTTAGTGGTGTGATTTGAATTATTGTCCTGTTACGTGACCCAATTTCGACCAAGCTTTAGCTGTCGGACAGATGGCCTCACATTCGCCTCTAGAATATTCTGGTATAGAGAAGAGTTTATGGTCGACTTGATGTCTGCAAGGTGCCCAGGTCCTGTGACAGCAAATCATGACCCCTCCACCACTGTGCTTGACTGTGGATATGAGGCATTTGGTTTTTGCTAAACCCGGCGCTGGGCATTAAGGCCAAATGGCTCCACTTTGGTCTCATTTGTACATAGGACATTGCTCAAGAAGCTTAGTCTTCTTTTAATTCTGGATAAACCCTCTGCTTTCATAGAGGTCTGCACACCTGCTGATCACTTTGTTTTGCCTGGATGTTTTTTTCTGTTTGGCTTCAGTTTTGTTAAACAAATTGTGGCACAGTGGAAAAAGGTAAATGTTGTTGTTCATCTGAGGTTGTATTTAACTAGTACTAAGATTTTCTACAATCAGATGATTTTGATTATGTTTTTTACACACGCAAGAACAACATACAATCAAAAGAGGGGACACTTTCACACATGACTGTATGTAACACAGGTAAACACTAAAGCAACGCAGCCCAATAAATACAGTATGTTCAACTGAGGAATTTAAGTTGGTCCTCATCTTTTTATCTTTCACTGTCTGGAGTTTATTAAGTGGGAGAATACAGCTCTGGACAGCTGTTTATAGTAACACAAGTGCTGAATGAACACTGGTAGACATGGACTGCATCATTTATTATATGATTTTGTCGAGTAGGCAAATATTTAAAGTAACAAAATGCAAACACCATGTTCTGCATGTCTACTGTCGCTCTGCAATCCAAGACTTTCACTGATTGGTGAATGTTCTGTAGAGACAATACATCGCTGTGAGCCAGTTAACACCATCCAGCATCAGGGGCACAGCTTGGCACAACACACTGTACCACTACCTACTCATCATGCCCTGTGCCAAAGTAACATGTCTGTAAATAGACACTCAGAAGCCAAATTCCAAATTAACTGACCTGGTGCAGACCAGGCATATCTGCTGCTCCCAAGCTCCAGAAGCTTTAAGTAAATCTGGACTCAGGAAGCTGCCAAGGAAACCATCTGTGTGCTGTGACTGCATAAGCTCCATCAGTTGCGCTGTCACTCTTATCTCTGCACCTCCATCTTAGCTTCAATATTTGAAAGCCGCCTGAAAGCAAACACAAACTGTGGAGCCTCTTTCCTATACAAAATTAGTATTCACGAAAACCACACTATTTAATCATAAACTAAATGAAATCATTGTAATACTGTCAACATTTGGAAAGCACCATTTCATTGTGTCAGGTAATTTAATAAAGATGACAAATTTTCTCCTTTATTATGCAACTTTGGAAAGAACATCTACTGATTTTCTCATTTTACTGTCACACTGATCACTGAACATTGTAGGTAATAAAAATCATTATTTAATTTGATTCGTTTTTTTTTTATCTAAACACTGCCCCATACATCACCATATTATTATTGTTGTTGTTGTTATTGTCATTAAAGATATGTATATTGAGTCTGTGTTGTGAACACAGCTGTTTGAGTTGTTGCGCAATCGTGGCCAATGAATTGTGGGAAAACCTGATTGGTGCGGAGCCAGTCTGCTCCAGGACACCTCTGTATTTCTGCCTAAAACCCGAGGATTTCCACATTCCTGTTTAAATCCGGTTTCAGTTACATTCCTGCGACATTAACGGTGATTTAGCAGCTCATTTTCATTCCCTCACACCGTATTAGTGGGAACCTTTGCTCTGTTGGACCATCTCCTTCCTGTAAAGGTTCTGGTCCGGTTTGGTCAAGCGGTACAATCCTCCCACCTACCGGAGAAGTCGCGCGACAACTGCGGATTTAACGCGAGGATTGTGAGGTGTCTGTAAAGTTCAGCCACCACAGCCCCGACAGCTTTAACTTGTTAGTTATCAGGAGCATTAACGATGAGTGGCGCCATGAATTTTAAAAACTGCGGCTCTGTGCTGGTAACGGGAGCAAACCGTGGGCTCGGCCTGCAGATAGTCGACAGTCTGGCGAGTGGCGGTTTCTCACCGGGCAAGATTATAGCCACGGCCAGAAACCCAGCGAGCTCACAGGTAAACACCTGTGTACACCAAGTAATGCTAGTAATACTGTAGTCTGTACTTCATTTAGCCTTGCTGGGTAACATCCTCATGCGTTCACTCGACCTGGAAAATATCTGCGCAACGAATAACAGATGGTAAATGAATAAGGCGGACACCACAGGGAGCCACTGTTCCCTAACTGGGTATGTGTGAATCAACAGTGACGTGATACTGATACTTTTGACCCGCAGAAACTCCAGGAACTGGCAGAGAAATACTCCAACATCCACATCGTCACTTTAGGTAAGACTGTAAATAATGTTACAGTACATGAAGCTACCAGAAAACACAACACACCTCTCCACAAAGACAGACCTGTGTATTATTGATGCGAATAAAGGAATAAATCATTTGATATTTATATCTGGTCATTTACCAGAACCATCAGCTGTAGAGTCATTCACACGTTACTCACATTTAGTTAAATAGCAGCAAACAAAACATCTTAATTACATGTTCACCTATAAATATCGAACATTTTCAAACTACACATCCTCAATGCTAAACTATAAGCATTAGTTAATATTGATGTTCATATGGCTCTGCTCTGTCCAGACGTAGTGAGCCAGGAGAGCATAGAGAGGGCTGTCGAGGAGGTGGCCCAGCTGGTACAAGAGGACGGTCTGAACTGCCTCATCAACAATGCAGGGATCAATGTGGTGGCCGACTTTAATACGGTTACTGCAGAAAAGATGATAGAGAACTTCCACACCAATGCTGTGGCCCCTCTAATGATCACCAAGGTAATGTTTATTAATAGACCGTGTGCTCTTCTTGTCGACTCGGGTGCAGCGGATAAGCTACTGAACCACAAAAGAAAGGATTTGTACTAGAAATATTCGATTTTCTCTGCATCAGATAGTTAAAAACAATACATGAAAAAGAACCACACGTCTGTTTTCTTCTCTCACCAGGAGCAGGACTGGTGAGTTGTTACCTCGATGCTGCGAACTGAAACAAAAGTTTGACCTTGTTTTACAGAAGGAACAAAAAACTGCTTAGCCCAGTGCAGACTGCATTTCATAAATATTAATTAAAGGTCTGGTTTCAGTCGGCCTCAGAGTAAGGGGCTGACTACAGAGCAGCACCCTGGGCTGGTAGGAATTCAGGCGCTGATCAAAAACAAGTCAGCAGGGAAGATGCTTGCTGATACTTGCTCCAAGGACAGATTGAAGTCCAGAGCTCCTCTATAGTTACAGTTTAACAGTGGAGCAGAGACCATAGCACCACTTGCTATGAACTGGGACTTTAATACATGTTGATAAATTTCACACTTTGAAGCCATAATTCGCATTAAACATGTCCAGAAACTACTTTTGCAATTAATTTATTTCCCATTTCAAACAAAGCCTTTGTAAACTGTGTATGTTTTATCACACTTCTATATGACACTTCTAT
Organism: Helostoma temminkii; assembly: GCA_900302695.1. Classification (NCBI taxonomy): domain Eukaryota; kingdom Metazoa; phylum Chordata; class Actinopteri; order Anabantiformes; family Helostomatidae; genus Helostoma; species Helostoma temminkii. The sequence goes on along the minus strand of OMLM01000071.1, from coordinate 15,740 downwards.
AAGCTGCTTATTAGACTGGGATTATCTTCCACAATATTGGTGATGTCACAAAACCTCCTCAGATGAGCACGTCTTCACGGTTTAAGACGAGCTCAGAGAAGTGTAGCGCAGTGCAGCCAAACTCTGCACATACATTATTCTGACCAGAAAACAGAGGACAACACAGTGATGTAAAACATAATGGAGCATTTTAAAACCTAATTAAAAGTGTCATTACAATGTTGCATCTGCTGGGAGACAGCCAATGTCAAATAGCTTGTCTTACATTTTAAAATCATTGCACTGTCAACACATAACTGCATTAAAACTCGGTCTGAGAAAAATGAACATGGCTGACATCCTGCCACTAGAGGGCAGCACGAGCATTAGACAATATCTCCTCATGTACAGCACAGGCTGAACTGTGCTTTACTCTGCCAATGGTTTAGACACACCTCTGGGTTCTCCTTATTTGTTACTAATATATATAATTTGTAGTATCGTTTTTCTTATTAACAGCATTAAATAGAAGTGTGTTCAGTGGTTCATCTGATTTTAGTAATGATTCTCAGTAATGATAGAAGTTTTTTCTGTCAGGCCTTCCTGCCTCTGTTAAATCAAGCTGCGTCCAGAGGAGGAGGTGCCTCAGGAAGCATGGGCATTCAGAGGGCAGCAGTGATTAACATGACCTCCCTGCTGGGCTCTGTGGAGCTCAACTGGGGGGAGAGAGCAGACACCTTCAAATGGTATCCCTACAGGACATCCAAGGTACAATAACAAGAAAAGTATCAGCGGCACGGTGCAGCAGCCTTTCTGATCACCTGCTGTGGTGTCTTACATAAGTTGTTTGCTTAACTTGTTGCTATTTGCCTGCTCAGAGTGCCCTAAACATGGTGAGTCGCTGTATGGCTGTAGACCTGGAGCCTGATGGGATTCTCTGCATGGCTATACATCCTGGATGGGTCCGCACTGACATGGGGGGCTCTGAGGTAAGGGCTTAGTTTAGGATGTACTTAACAAGTAATTAAAGAATACCAAAACCTTCATGTGTGAGAGAATTAAAATAACCACAATGTGTGTGAGCTGTTGCACATGATGGGATGTGACATTTGTCCTTTACATACCAAAATGTCAAAGAGCTTTTCCTGTCCACATTCACAGGTCTTTGCATTCTAATTTCTAAGACATGAATATTGTTTTGCTTTTCTCCGTTTCTTTTTAGGCTCCACTGAGTCCAGAAGAGAGCATCTCTTCCATCTTATCTGTGATTGGTGGACTTACTGAAAAGGATCATGGGTCATTTCTGAACTTTACAGGAGAGGTGCTGCCCTGGTGATCCTGATCATCACAGAAATGAGTAGGGTGTTTATGAGCACTATTTACTTACCTTAATGGTTATTTATTTAGTCAACTTTAGCTATGCAAACATGAATGTGTCAGGGTTTAACAGTGCTACAACAAGTTTTAAACTAGAAGGATAAAACAATGTAGTTTATAATGAAGAGACAACTATAAGTTATTCAAAAGTGGACAATAACGAACAACATTTAAATGTGTACATAAAAATATAAAATTTAAACCACAATGATGTGGTCTTAATCCATCTGTGCTAATTTTCCTCTGTATTGTTAAAAATACCATTATTATGCATAGTTTCAGATTCAAATCTTTTGCTCTGGTGAGTTTTAGTTTTGGACTATTTATGGTTTAATAATCCAGTACTTAGTTTGACCCTCTGTCTAAAATGATTTGTGTTGGCTCCTGCTCTTCAACCAAGCTATGGCTGAGACTCGCAGTGACTGAGCACCACTGCGTTCTTCTGCTAGCTCTTGAGGCTACATAAACAAACTATACCTTTATGGTTCCATATAGTTTTAATAATTTATCATTCGAAACATTAACTTTTGGAATTCCTCTACACATGTAGACAAGCTCACCAAGAAATCTTTCTAGAGTTTCTTTACTGCTGACAGACTCTTAGGAAAATGTCATAATGTAGCAATTGCTGGTTTTTGTGTGATCTTTTTTTATTACATATGTTCATGTCACCCCCATCATCTCAATAGTGCAGTTTTCATCTAAAATAAATGTGGCCCCTTTAAATTTTTGTGTACTTTGCACTACTTTGCTAAAAAAAACAAACAGCTATAACATATACTTGAAGGTTATTTTCACAGTGTAAACTGTATGTAAATGTTGTGTTAAGACATAAAGTGAGTTACAGTATCTCCAGTGCAGTTGCTGCCTCTTCGGAACTGTAAGAATCCTACAGTTACAATGTAGTACAGTCATAGTCATAGTCGTCTTGTAGTACAAGTTATATGCTGTATAAAAAGTACACTCTTTTATGTCATCTCTCTTTTATTTCATGTCTGCACTATGTTAATATAGATATGAGATATTTTTGAAGCCATCACTGTTTAGAACATTAGTTTAAGTATCATTGTTGTAAAACATGAATAAAAGTATGAATGTCAGTGACAGTGTTTTTTTAACTGTAGAAAATTGGGTTATTTCATAACTTTAACTTGACAAGGTTGTTCTTAATGTTGAAGACTTTTAAGTACATTGCCTCTCTCCTGTTGTGTCTTTTTCAGCAGGTAGTCGTGCAAAATGAAAGGTGACGAGACAGTGATGACTTTTATGACATCTCTTTTTTAAATCGTGATTTTGTCACATTGTGGCCCTTTAACTGGTACAGTTGGTAGAGAGCTGAGTGCATCTTATCATCGTCAGTTTACAGCACGTGTAGCTACAGCTGCTTTGGTTACAGTTATATGATAAAGCAGAGCTGCTCTTAAACAAAGAGCTGAGAGGAAGGTGAATGTGCAGTGTATGAAGTGAACATATCCACTGTACCAGCTACATGTCACAGCTGATGAACCTAACTTAATGGGTATCATTAAAAAAAACAAAACATGTGAGTCAGTGCTGTCTTAGGTTGACTGATTGAGAGATCCTGAAGAACTGGTGCACGATGAAGGTTTGTGAGAGGTCTTTGTCTTAGATATTTGGCAAGCGGGTGTACAGAGGAATCTTTTTAAGAGGAAGACAGCTGGGATTAGGAGATGTTAAGCTCTCTGAAATGTAATTTGAATCTAATCAAACCAGTTTGCCCACAGTGGTGTGGAGGAAGTCATGTGGTGGGTGTGTTTGTAGAGAGAGAGAGCGACACATGAGGAGGGAGAGAGCCAAAAGTAAGAGGAACAGTTACATGATAAGTTGCTACTTTGAGTTTCTCTTGCAAATTTGTTCTTTAGTTTCTATGAAATTTGAGAGCCACAGTAAGACGCTTCCATTCCTGAAGAAAAGGATGAGCTGAAAACAGGTAAGTTAGTTTTTAGTGTGTTAGTTCATGTGGAGCAGAATCAGAGTAGCATACTAGCAACATATATTTCTGAAAATATCTTTTGATTCTTTTCTAAAGATGTTTTAAGCCCATTAGTGAAAGTGTAGAATAAGTAAATTGCCTATGCTAACTTTCTCTGTTTATATGTGGATACTACTGTACATACATTATTTTCTTTGCACCATTATGGTGTTTTGCATGAAGTGTGAGCAGGACAAGTATTATTTTACTAAACCGTTTCTGATATGAGATAATCATGTTACAGTCAGACCGCTTTTCTTTACCTGAAACAGGAACCACACAATTATAATGCATAAACTGTATGTTGCTGAAATTAGCAGTAATAAGAAATGTTTGCCTGATTATGTGTGTAGATTTTATACAGTAGTTATCCACTGTGTAAGTGTGTGCTCTGATGTGGGAAATGTATTAATTACACCTACTGTGACCCACAAGATTGCTACTTTATTTATATTTTGGCAATGATCTTGGCCTACTTCTGTTTACTGTATGTGTTAGTGTCACCACTTCACATCTTTTTATTAATTTATTAATTGATTCATGTGTAGAATATCGGGTTATTGTAAAAAAAAGGCAGTATTAACAGTTTCCCAGAGCCCAGTTTGACATTTTAAAGTTTTTTCACACCAGCTCCCAACAATAATTTATAACGACATGTTTAAACAGAAGGAAATCCACCTTTTGTATATTGTCCATCGATGATTAGCATGATGAATAAGGGAAGTGTTGATCATAATTTCTAATGATATACAGCACAGCAGAGCAGAAGAAAACTACATATTATGATATGAAATCTAAAACAGCAGCCTGTTAACAGACATGAGCATAATCTGTTTGTGTTCTTAACTCTGTGCCACTGTCATATACAGTAGAGCTGAGTTGTTGTGGGATGTCGTACTGTAACATGTCCCTGATCAGGGCTAGGAGCACCGTGAAGATTGTCAGGTAAAACTTAAATACCAACGCTAGCCAATATAATGCTTTGGTTGCTATTCACTCCTGGTACTCATAGTGACTAAATACTGTGCTTAGCTAAAAAGCACAACTTTTTTGTTGCTGATATTGTTTCTGTTTCATAGTTTAACTCCACGGCTAATGGTGAGTCCAGAAAACTATCCCCAACCCCTTTGGTTGTCATATGGTCTATTTTCCTGTATTGCAGAGGCATGTTTAGGCCACATGGAAATACAGAGTCACATTAACACTGATGGACTATCCAGCCTCTGTAAAGCTGCTGTCTGCATCTGAAGATATGTGGATGCCGTTCACGGACACCGTCAAGTACTGCATCCTAGGCATCTCCATTGCTCTCCTGCTGCTGGCCTTGGCCATCTTGGCCTGGCAGACGTTCAGATGCTGCACACAGACCCGCACCACATATACTGAGCAAGAAACATGTAAGTAGGGATTCAAATACATCAATGAACAGTACAGAAATTATTTACAATACTTAGTGCCTGATCAATGCACGTCGTATGTGATTTTTACTATAGTGAACAGTGATCTGCTGTACACTGATGAAAAGTCAACAACAGCAGCAAACTACTCAGGAGCTCCAAGTACCAAGGTAAAAAGTGGGAAGGAGTTGGTCTGAGTTGTGACCTTATCTTTTATGGCCATGTTATTGGTCTATAATAGCACTTAAACTGTGTAACACAGTAAAACAAGAATATTAATGATTCATAATGAACAATGGGAGGAGGAGATCTGAAATAACCAAGGAACCATGTTCAAATTAAGGAAGGTTGTCTAGAACCATATTTTATATTTAATTTACAGAGAGGGCATGTTTTATGTGCTCAGTTAAGAACTGGTAAGATTTTAATTATGTCTTTCTGATTTCAGATTTGAAATCCAACCCTGGGACTTTAATATACTACTAGTTGTTCAAAAAGTTAACCTGGTGTTATGTAGGCTAGCTTGGTGCTACTATACTCTATGCACATAATACACCATGGGGCTGGGTGAGGTATGTGTTGTTGTTATGCTCTCCTATCAGTCAGAGTCATTGTATGTTTGTATAGTGTGTCAGTAAAAAACCTGCATCTTAATTTGTCTCACCCAGTCTCGAAGGACATGAAATATAAACTGCTCAAATATTTTAACTATTGTCCAGACTTTATACTGTGTGCAGGTGCATCAGACAAGCAACACTCTCTATGTAGGTAAAGAGTAGCGAGCAATACTTGATCAAACAAAGGGGAGCTGGAACTTGACACAAGTCAAATAAAGCTAGTTGTACTGTATTTGTTAGCAAAAACACACTGAGACGGGACTGTGTGTGTGTATATGCTCTACAGGTGGAGAATGTCAGCACAGAGGTCCGCAGACTGAGTCGCTGTCTTTCTCAGGACTCGTTTCCCTCTTCAGAAGCTAGCCAGACAGAGAGGGACACAGGAGAGCAGGAACACATGAAACAGGTAGCAGTATACAGGAATCTTGTTGTCACGACAACCTTACTGCTCAAAATTTCCTCTGTTCTCTTCATCTAAAGGATTATGCACTTATGTAGTTTCTAAAAACTACTCAAGGCTCTCTTACAACAATAAGTATAAAATAGGCCACATACATTAAATTTATTACGTGAAATTGTGAGTCCTCTTAAATATTTGTTCACAATGTCCTGTCAGTACATCATGTATTTGTTTAGATATTTCAAACTTAATGAAAATGACTGACAACAACAGTTTTAGTTTGTTGTCATATTTGTTATAGTTTGTTATATTTAATCTATTCTTAAAACAGATTACTAACTGAAATACCTTAAAGTTGCACATTTTCAAGCAGTATCAACACACACTCTTGTACCAGGTTAGTGGATCTCTACGTTTCTCCATCTACTATGACCAGCTCCAGTCCCATTTGGTGGTCACCATCTTGCAGGTGGAGGGGCCTCTGAGTAATAGCCAAACCCACAGCCTCCAGCTGTTTGTCAAGCTACGACTCATGAGGCCAGGATTAGAGGGAGTAGAAGTGGAAGGCTGTACAAATGAGCAGGTAATTTGTTTTTATTACTTTCTTTGCTCCTTAAGTACTAAGCTTTTCTTGTCTTTTGTTTTCTTTTTGAGCTTTTTAAACCCATTTTGCTATTTAGTCTGATTGGCTAAGATCAGATTAGTGTTTTCTTCTTCTAAATTTAAAAAATGAGACCACTGCCCTGCATTTACTCATTTGCAAACTTAGAGCATTGTCTCTGTACTGTGTAAAGGTGTTTAATGGGATCACTGCTGTGATCCTCTTAGGGTGAAGGGATACCGCCTGTCCTGTGGACAGTGCTGCATGAGTGGCAGACTCGCATTGTGAAAGGCAGCTGTAACCCTTTATTTGGAGACCAGTTCAGCTGTATTCTGCTAAATGATAAGGAACTTCAGCAAATGAGACTCAGGATGGAGGTAATGCAGTACACAAACACATATCTCATTCTTAGCAATTTTTTCAATCATTTTTCATTTTATTTGTACTTATGTTTATGTATCTGTGTGCGTCTCAGGTGAGGGACTTTGATAAATTCTCCAGACACTCCGTGTTGGGAGAGGTGAGGGTTTCTCTAGGGCAGCTCAACATCTCCTACCCTAAGGAGCTTCAGGAGGATCTGCAAATACCCCAGAAGGTACACTACTCTAGAAAACAAAGTGTAGTTTATAGATGTGAAAAGCAGTAAATACAACTACTACTGGAATATTGAACCTCTTTATAAACTGCTGGGCAGAAACACGTAGTGAAACCCTTGTGTGACTGGTAAGGACTCACATCAAGGTTAAGCTCACACAGGAGTGGTGGTTGCTTGCACGAACGAGTCATCAGAAGGAGACCTGCAACCTCATCACAGAAAACAGCATCTGAAATTTGCTAAACAACATCTGAATAAGCCAGAATCAAGTTGGAAACCAGTGCTGTGGATAGATCAAATAAAAATGGTGCTACTTAACCACATAAAAAAAGGATTCAGTATTCGATGAAAAGAACACCTTGCCAAGCTGGAAACATCAAGCCCCTTTCCCACTAAAGTTTCCTGGGATCAGGAAACTTGTGTGAATCTGAGTTCCTCTACCTGCTTTTTTGACTTTCCCTAAAGTCTGGTCGGGGGTAGAACTTTGTGAAACTTTAAGAACCACCTGGGCAGGACCAGCAGTGCTGATTGTTGTTAATTGGTCAGAAATCATTTGATCATTTGATCAACAATTGACACTGCCAGCATTCTTTAAAAAAAGGCTGAATGAGGGCATAGTTTGTTCTGCTTGCTACAATAAAGCTGTAATTGCCCTATAGATTACAGCCGTAATGGTCTGTTGAACATGAATGCAGATAGTAGAAAGGGAGTGTCAGGAGTGCAGTGAGTTGTGTACTATTACTTAATCTTTCAAATACACAATCACAACATGCTGGAAAGAAAGTGGCATCTTTAGTCTTTGCAGTTGTGCAGCAGCTGAAAATGTCATTTAGTCCTATTTTAATTTATCCTTTTGCATACAACTCTTTATACTTATGTGGTACATCCTCTTCATGAATGCACTGATATTATGGACCTTTGACCATATTTTACTACTGTATAAAAGGGATCATAGCGCTGTAGTGTTTGACCGTCTGTCTTGCTGGACAGGATCTTGTAGGAGAGGTGCTTCTGTCATTGAAGTTTCTCCCCACCTCTCAGAGACTTGAGGTTGGTCTCCTAAAGATCAGGACAGCCCTCCCAGAGAAGTGCGCTGATGCAGGTAAGTAAGACACACCCTCACAAAAATAAAGCCACCAGCTAATATACACACACAGTATAGAGTGCAGTCTAAAGTGCATGTTGTCTCCTGTGCAGCCCTGTATGCCAGGATCAGTGTGCAATGCAACCAGTGTAAGCTGAAGTACCAGAAAACCTCTGCAGTGGCCCGCTGCCTGGTGACTGTCTTCAATGAGGTCATCATCTTCTCCCTTCCCCAGTCTCCTCTGGAGCAGTGTAAAATTATAGTTTATGTGTTTGAGACTCGCAAAAGCAGGAAATCATCTAAATATCTCATAGGACAGTTGACTGTGGGGAAACAGAAGACAGCAGAGGACGAGCACTGGAGATTGATGATGTGCTCAGTTCGTCAGCCAATAGCTAAGTGGCATGGCCTGATGGTCTGAATTGCAGCTCACAGGTCTCCCCCTCTTAGCCCCTGTACTGGATGTCTGCACCTGCCTGCATTTAGCTGAGAGCTAAAAGGCCAAACCTGGACTCCACAGAGGTAGAAAGACTTCTCTTTTACGCCAGTCAAGACAGTGATGTCTTGTTAACTCACATCACGTTAATCTCTCTCTTTAGCTATCATCATATTTAAAGGACTCCAAGCAACAGACATTTTTATATTTATTATTCAGCATGTCTGATAACTCAGAAGATAGTGTATAGTGTGTTAACAGAATTCATCTTTAATCTACAAAATCTGACTTATTATCTCCAATTATACATTTCTGTCAAATGTCAGATGTTGTATAGTCACTATGGATCTGATATTTGCATATCTTATCTCTAATGATAATTATGATAGTACTGCACTTGCTGCTCTGAGTAATGCTTGTGTTTGTGCCACTATATTGATTTTTAAGTTGCAAAGTTTTTTGTCTGTGTAAAAAAAACAATTCTGGATTATTAAACCTTTAAAGTATAATTTTGTTCAGCAAAGTAATTCACTATGAAAATCAGTACTTTGTTTGTACATGTCTTAACCTTTCTACTTTGGCAGAGATGTGATCCATTCTGATTGCAAGTCTTGGGGCCGATATGGTTTCCTATTAGTGACATGTTTTAATACAACTTTAATTATTCTTAGTGTTTGATGACAACAATTTACTTAAATCCTTGGGGGGCTGAGTTGCCTATTGGCCAAACAGGTGATTTTAACATTGCACTGGGTGAAATACTTGGCAGGTGGACTCCAGGTCATTCTGTTAATTCAAGTCCTGCTTAGAAAGCATTTATGGAACACTTTGACATTAGTGAGGGTTTTTATTTGGCTCAAAACAGAATAGTTTCTGGCTTGTCACCAAATCCCTAAGGCACTGATGAAGGACTAATACTAAGGTTTTACCTATAGAACACCACAAATTGATCATAAATCTTTATAACCAAAAGAATATGTAAAGCTTATCAACTGGAAATCTCACTATAAGCTGTTTGCTCCAGTTTTTGCTGTAAGTCTCACAAACATTTTAGATTCAATTAGTGATTAAAAACAACCAGGGTTTAAAAGCAAAAGACATATTTTGAATAATACTACATAAGATCTCACTGACTATTCTTACCTTATTACTGATGATAGCTTTATACTCATGTTTATATCATTTTATATATTATTGTCTTTATAGTTTCGTTTTAAAGTTATTTTGTAATGCTATTAAATCTTAATGCAAATTGAAAATAGCACCACCCGTAGGCTTCTATTCCAAAGAGGACTTGAAACAGAAGAGTTTTTCTGCCACTTAAGGATTTTGTCATTAGGCAGCAAACTGATGATATATTTCTATATGTTTATTTTTTATGCTTTACAGTTACATCCAGCTATTGCTGTCATTAAATTTATTCTCAACAAGATGAGGTCTCTTTAAATTGTAATCTGGTGACTGAAAAAGCTAAAACTAACTTAAAAGAGAGATATTTTTAATCCACTTAGCTAAAACTGTAAAACAAGCTGCAGCTAAGCTTTTTACAGAAAAGCCTGAACGTTTGATCTTCTTGGACCTCTCTGCACTGAATTACACTTAAAAAGTTAAATGATTGAGATTTGGTTTATGACTAGTTATTCTTCTGTTTGGAATGCATCTCCACATTGGTTTTTGACCAACCTGGTGTCCTCCGTGTGTTGTTTATGTGTAGACTCCCATTTAAATTGATCAAAAAATTGTAAACAAGCTCTTTTGGCAGTGAAATTAATCTATAAGCACATTATGGAATAACACAGATGTCTGTTCTTTAAAAGCTGGTTTGAGAAGGGCATGTGTCACTTTGCCGGTGAACTTACAAAGTCATCTCATGGATTACAGTGAATTCATTTCAACATTTTTGTTTTTCAGTGCCATCTACCAAACAGTGTGATGAGGTCTATTCCAGTGGCTCACATTATACAATAATGTCCCTAAACCTTTTATGATTAAGTAGGTTTCATTTAAAGTACATAAGTACATGAAACGAATCATGTCAAACGTTTCCTTAAAAACCTAAAGAACTCATTGATGTTTCAGGTTTGTTTTGCTCTGCTCATTCTGACATTGTAACTCATTTAATTTGGCATCGGTACTACTTTAATTTCAAACTTCCTTATTTTATGATTGAGCTGTTTATGTTTTTACATTTTAACAGAAATAATGTTAACATAGGTTTACGTTACTAACACTACCAAATGCACAAATATAGATTATAGATATAGATGAAGATAAAAGGAAATTGTTTGGCTGTTACAGCTGCCCTCTGAGGAAAGAACCACATCCAGCAAAAGCTCCACTCCAACACAAATAACAAAGGGAACACACCAACACAATGTAACTGTACAGTACTGACATAAATGGTGTCATAATGACATAAATAATGTTTATGATGAAATAATGTTTATGTTGAGTCAAGCCTACACCCCTTTGCAGTAGATGGAGGAGTTGTGAAGTCTAATGGCCACTGGGAGGAAGGATCTCCTCTGGTGCTCTATGGGCACATAACATTGATTAGTCTCTGACTGAACATGCTTCTGTGCTTCCAGCACTGTATAGTGGGTGGGAGGGATTGTCCAGGATTCTATCTTCTCTATCTTAATTTTATGTTTTTATAAAGATGGTGAGTATGACCTCCGGTACATTAAATCTTACAATGATAAGATGTCTGTAAAAACTGTAAGTGAATGTATATTTTATTATTTTTTGCAATCCTAACTAATTTCACAGTATGTTTTTCCCCTAATCGGTTATTTGTTGTTATTGTTCAGTGTGGAATCTTTATGAATTATATGTGACTCAATAACTAACTTACTAAATAAATAAATATGCAAAATGTAAACGATGAGATGAGAAAATCGAAATTTTGATTTAGTAGGCCTGAGTCGAAATGATCATATAAGTCAAAATGTTGACTAATGAATTACGTCAAAATTTTCAACATATCAAATAAAATTTATCGGAGAAAAAGTCAAAATTTACTTTTATCTCAGAATTTAGACTTAAGTCAAAATTATTACAACGTTTCATTGTTTTCATCAAGATAAACATTTTTTATTCTTTTTTTCTTCCATACATACGAGGAGGTGTAAGTGCCCTGGGCTGTGGGTGTACATTATAAATGGAGCACTGAATCAGTGTTTTGGGACATTCTGTTTTAAGCAGCAAGGTGCAGCGTCTTAGCACTGATCTGATCAGACGCGTCGTCCGCCATATTTGCTTTAAAAACGGCAAACTCAGAAGTATGGTAAGCTCATTAAAAAGGCGCTGCAAACTTTATGTTATGTATGCAAAGTTATCAATATCATAATGTTTAATTTGGCAGTCTATAATTATTTTACAATACTTTTGGATGTAGCTAGCTAGCTTGGTTCAGTTAGAATAATAGCCTAATATAAGTAGAGTCGGCAAAGCAGAGCGGCTAGCTAACTAGCTGCGGTAGCTATCCAACCTATATCCCTCCGCCTCCTTTTTAAGTTTAGGCAGGCTTAAGCAAGAGTTTAGCCTTGACCTCAAACACAAACACAAAAGTTTAGTGGCAGAATTTAATAACCTGTTTAAAGCTACAATAATTAAACTTAAGCTAGCACTAGCACAACATCAAAATCAGTCCACTCCGCTCAGCCAAGACCTCCCCTCCTGCTCTTCTACCTTTTAACCGTCAAACTCCGCCGTGCTCAGCGAAGTCCTTCAGGTATTGGTAGTTTTCAGAGTAGAGTACTGACAGTATGCTTTGTGTTACCTATTGTTATTAGACAAATAAAACTCCTCTCAGCAATTCTGTCAGCTTGTCATTGCAACAGGCTGCATTTTCATCGGGACCAAGAGTACCAGCTTTAGGCACCAGGTGTCTACATCTATCTAAATTGGGAAATAAGCGTTTTCTGTACCGGTTCTGCATATTTGGATTAGAGTAGTTAATATCAGTGGGGCATCTTTTCTTTTCTCATTGCCATCTTCTGATGATCCTTAAGTTGTCCCAGACCTTGATGAGGATGAAGACCCTCTGTGATGTCCTGTGTCTCCACTCAAGTGTCTGGGCTCAGGTTTGCATACTGGGGCCTTCTCACTAGTTTTTCATATCGCACATTTCAATCTTAATAAATACAATAGTTGCATCTGACATTTCTAGAAAGTTGATCCAAATCTCTGTTTCTGCAATTCATTAAAATAACTCACAATAACACAGACAGCACTTTAAAATCAAAAATAATTTTATTATGGCATGTTTCACATCATATTATATGATTAGAAACAACGCATCAGCTGGAATGCTTTACTCAGCTGCCTCTTTCCCCTGTAAAATAAGAGTGACAAAGTCAGTATATACACTACAACATGCAGACACACATCAAACAATAATAATGAGGCAGTATTGACTGCAAGTCAAACATCTACTCTAACGTACTGTGTATTATAGAGTATATATTACAGTTCATGGTTACCCTTACATTTATTTTTTGTAGTCGCCTGTAAGAGTATACTGACTATCTTTGATTAATTTTCAATCTTTTGTTTGTTTCTATTTAAAATGGGTAAAATTATATTTCATTATATAGCTGCACACAGTTTTATGGACCTTAATGTGTTTATAGTGTCTCACATGTGAACCACAGATTGATTTTGTTGTACTAGCACTGGTTGTGAACTTTATGATAACTTCATAACATGGATGTGCACTACTTCAACAAGCGGAGAGATGCATTTACACATTTGAGTCATGTTGATTCATTCTGTCTCTAAAGACTTCAGTTTCTTTCAACATCCTAAATGAATTTATGCTTGTAAGTCAAATGTCTACTGTATGAATGTGAGGAATCATTTGGGTTATCAAAGCCCAGTGTACAGAAGAAAGCATTAATAGAGCAGCTACTTATTTTACAGATTGTTTAGTGTTGGTTATCACTGTCAGACTACAGCTCAGGACAGATGTCAGTAACTAATATTAATTCCATGATTTAATTGATGACAGGCCAAATTGGGGAAATAGGCTTTAACAGCTATCTGTGGCCAGATATTGTATAGGTGTCACTCTGTAACACTTCTGATCAGAATGGATTGAGAGTCTGTCATTCCAAAAAGTCAAACCAGAGTGAGTTGTCTTCTCTATTGAAATTAATTATATGATATCTCTATTCCATAAACCCTCTTAGACACCACTACAATTAGAATCAGTTTCTGTGGGAAACATAGGAGTATATATTTTATTACATTTGTTTTTAGTGAAGATAAAGTATATATGTATACCTTGCCAGAATCACGGCTCTTTGCCCTCAACTTGTTGACCTGAGACTCTGCAATGTCAGCACGCTCCTCTGCCTCCTCCAGCTCATGCTGGAGCTTCCTGCTCTTGGACAGATGAACATTGGCCTGCTCCTCCTGGAAAACAATAAACAGCAAAATGTTTAATTGTTCAAAAAAGCCAGCAATTCTTAGTAATTTCAAGTATCAAAAGTAAATGTGCTGTCCTTACCGCTTCCTCAGCCTGCCTCTTGTAAGCCTTCACCTTGAGCTGCAACTTGTCTACCAGATCCTGCAGCCTGTTAATGTTTTTCTTGTCCTCCTCAGTCTGTAATCATGAATATAGATTTGTAAATTCATGAATTTTCATTGTATAGAATGTACAGTATTAAATTGACTTGTATAGTACATGCTAAAATGTGACTGTACCTGGTAGGTGAGCTCCTTCACCCTCCTTTCATATTTGCGGACACCCTTAACAGCATCTGCTCCACGTCTCTGCTCAGCCTCAACCTCTGCCTCCAGCTCACGCACCTTTACAAAAGCAGTCAATTCATGCAATGTTTACAATCCCTATGTTGTGGTATATTTTCCTGCTTATTTCATTTATGTTGAGCTGCTGAAATCTCACGATAACTGTCCTACCCTGGACTCAAGTTTCTGGAGCTGCTTCTTGCCACCCTTCATGGCCAGATTCTCGGCTTCATCCAGGCGGTGCTGCAGATCCTTAACAGCGACCTCCAGGTTCTTCTTCATCCTCTCCAGGTGAGCACTTGTGTCCTGTTCCTTCTTCAGCTCCTCAGCCATCATAGCAGCCTAGAATATATATACTTTCTGTGAGAAATGTCATGATGTAACATAGTTTGGTTGGATACTTTTAGTGCAGGAATGACACCTACATCAGTGATTGCCTTCTTGGCCTTCTCCTCTGCATTTCTGGCCTCCTGAACGGTATCATCCACTTCACTCTGGATCTGAACCAGGTCTGCTTCAAGCTTCTTCTTGGTGTTCAGAAGACTTGTGTTCTGAAAGATGAAAGATTAGTTTATCATTTGCCCAACGTAATAGATGAATTTTGTGAATATGTGTAAAAATATTTGAAGAATTGTTCACCTGTGAGTGCAGAAGTCCAACACGCTCACTTGCATCCACCAGCTCCTGTTCAGCGATTTTGCGGCTTCTCTCTGTCTGTTCCAGAGCAGCTCTAAGTTCCTCGATTTCAGCCAACATGAGAGTGTTCCTGCGCTCCACCATAGCAGCTTGTTCCTTGAGGTCATCCTGGGCTCTGACAGCATCATCAAGGTGCAGTTGAGCATCCTAGTTGAAAGCAACAAAAATACTCAGATAAATATCAGGATGCAGTTGCACCGACCAAGTGTGTGCTCTAAGCCTCACAATACCTTCAGCTGTGCCTGCACATTCCTCAGCTGCTTCTGGGATTCTGAAGCCTGGCGATTGGCGTGGCTCAGCTGAATCTCCATCTCGTTCAGATCTCCCTCCATCTTCTTCTTGATTC
Source organism: Helostoma temminkii (assembly GCA_900302695.1). Classification (NCBI taxonomy): domain Eukaryota; kingdom Metazoa; phylum Chordata; class Actinopteri; order Anabantiformes; family Helostomatidae; genus Helostoma; species Helostoma temminkii. The sequence continues at coordinate 465 of OMLM01000071.1, read as the reverse complement.
TCAAGGCATCATTCCTGCTCCTGACTTCAGCATCCAGAGTGCTCTGCATGGAATCAATAACCCTTTGGCTGTTCCTCTTGATCTGCTCAATCTCCTCATCTTTCTCTGCCAGCTTCCTGTCCACCTCACCCTTAATTTGGTTGAGCTCCAGCTGGACACGCAGGATCTTAGACTCTTCATGCTCCAGTGTTCCCTAATGATGATGAAGAATAAATGATTAATCTTTGCCTTTGAATCTTTTATGGAATATTCTTGTATTCACTAAAAAAATATACCTCGGCCTCTTCAAGAGCTGTCTGGATCTCAGACTTCTCTGTCTCCACCTGCTTCTTGGCCTTCTCCAGCTCATGGATGCTCTTGCCAGTCTCACCAATCTGTTCAGTCAGGTCTGAGATCTCCTCTGCAGAAAGAAGCAAGTGTTTAAAGTCATTAAACCTTAAAATGTAATCTGTAAATACTTGAATT
>OMLM01000068.1:29284-43540 GCA_900302695.1 Helostoma temminkii | reverse complement strand
AACTCAAGACTCCATCCCTGCAGCTGCAGGTTGAAGCTGCAGGTTGCTTGAACGGGCTGTAACAGCAGGTGTGCGGGCTGCGCTTCAAGCTGCTGTTCCGCTGGCATCGTTTACACCATTAACGGTGATTTGAAGGTTTGAATGGAATTTTTCTGTTGCACCAGGCAATTACAGTTAGCTAACTTTACTAGCTAGGCGTCGTTTGTAAGTTACGTTCACTGGTGCAACAGAAAAATTCCATTCAAACCTATTAAATATATATAGGTTATTATTCCACCCCCCATAATAGTGGGGGGTGGAATAATACTGGTCTTACTGGTGCTCGTAATGTTTTGGCCACTTCATTTAGGGTGGCCAAAACAATATGACCTCTTAATATAACACACTCCAGTATGATTCCACCAACCACTATGACTTTAATAATGAACATTTTTAAAAACCTCATAGACAGTTCTAACTTAAAAGTTGAAAAATTATAAGTAGAATTCACAGCAGGGCTGCTGTATTGTGGTGTAATACACAGGAGCAGCGTTAAGCTACTATGTTTTCACTGTGTCAGCAAAATATAAATTAATAAGAAAAATGTTTTTTCTGTCCTCTGTGATGACACCTCTCCCTCACCTCCTCCAGGAATCTGAGGATCAGCTCACAACAACAAAGACATTGTGCTGCAACAGACTAGAGTCTGCATAAAGATCCAGATGTTGATCTCCATTTTCACTCATTCTTAGTGATAGCAGTGAATGCGACACTGCTATTTTTTTGAAGACACCCTTTGAACTAATTGCCCAATTGCACAGCCTTAGGAGAGTACATATCATGAATGCTGGGTCTTGTTTGTTTTCTGAGAATCTACTGCACCTACTGGTAACTTGTTTGCCATGTAGCAATAAAAAATATACTAAAAACCTGGATTATTCTGGTTAGTCACATTGTACTGCTATTATTTTGAACAATACTGTATATTTATTTATACATTTGTAAAATTGGACTTGATGTACACTGACTTTCTTTATACATATACAAGTCTTTGGTCAGTTGGCACTAGTAGAAATCAACTGACATTTAGCTGACCTAGATTAACATTAGCATTAATTTAAAGCTTTTCATTTGCAAAATACACTGTATATTGCAGTACATTGCTATATACACTGTTTACATACACTGCCATTTTAGCTCTAATTTTGGTCTCCACCAACATCTGAGTTAGGTATCTGATTATTTAGCTTCTAAATGCCCAACTGTGTTTGTTTGCTACCTGCTAACATCTTCTAACATTTCATGCTGAAGAAAAGATTTTAGAGATTCTTAACAGTTTTGCCTGTAACAGGAGTAATATTGAGCCAAATCAATGTGCTGAAAGATGCTAAAATGGAGTTGGTGATTACCAAAAAGAGAAATCGAATAATCACAGAGATAACAACCCCTTTCACACTGCCACTTCAACGCAGCTTCACTGCACCAATACGTTGACTTGCTGTGCAGTAGTAAAGGTTCAAAGGCACCCACCCTCGAGCCGTGTCCACGTGTTGTGTCAGAGGCACATCAGAAGTGAGGCAAGATTTGTCCACTGCCTGTGTAAAAGAGCTGAGGCGATGTCGGGCTATTTCTCCTGTGACCTTTATGACATGATTTGAGCTCAGCTGCATTTGTCATACATTGTGTTCAGTATGTAAATGATTACTGTTAATGGTGGCTTCATGTGAGCGTCTTTAAGCGATCAGACATGATGTTTGGCTAGAGAGGGTAGACTCACAGAGGACTGCTACAATGCTCAAGAGGATTAAAATTATGTTTAACCAGACAGACCCCAGTCTGCAACTCTAACTTCATCCATTAATTCCTTCCTACTGCAGAGCTGTATGTCGAAGTGATCTGAGTAGCATTTCTCCTCCAGCTTCTCATCCTCCACACATTGCAAATCTGTGACCATAATCCTTTATGCTCATGTTGTGCTTAATGTGCATCAGCTGTGTTTAAGTTCAAATCATGTCTTAAATATGCAAAACTGGTAGAAGCACATCATAGCTCATTCTTCAGTAATGTTTTCAAGATGATGAATAGCCGATGTGCGTGTTATACACCACTAATACCAGGGTGCCAGGCATTTTGAGAGGGGGGCCCTTTTCCTATCTGTGCCCAGCTGTGCATTTTCTCCTAATCCACCCTTGATTTACCTGTTTTCACATGTCAATATAAAGTGACGTTGAAAGAAAAAGACAAAGAGAGAAAAGATGATTGTAGAAAGTTAGAGCAATAGATCTCACACACATACACACAAACATGTTGAAACTCCACCATATATGCACCATGCCCTCAACATATTCACACACACAGACTGAGAGGCTCTCCATCTCTGTCTGAGATCAGTCAGGCTTTCGCCTCACCTTGTGCAGCTCTAAATCTCGCACCTAAAATTGGAGCTTGTTGACGATTCTCGGCGTTCCTGTTGTCCTGACTGAGCGACGGCTTTTGTCTTTGCTGACAAGTTGTCAGTGACGGCACTACATAATCTTCAGGTCAAATGACTGACAGTGGTGGCAGGGCGGCTACAGGAACTGTTCCCTGCAAATCCCCAATGTTTAAATAAAGCAGGGAGTAACTGCGCTTTAAACAGATGCAAAGCTCACCTCTAAATCTCCATGCCACTGCTCTTTCTAAATAGGCGTCCTTGTTTACATGTTTCCTCTCGTATTACACCAGAATAACCACCATGAAGCTGTGGCTGGCTTTGTGGCACACAACAGTGGGTGTTTTTTTATTCTGTTACTTCAGCTATGTATATATTAGCCTGTAGCCGATTAAACGTGTCAGACGGGCTGTGCCCAAGAGAATGTTTGTGCACATGCTGCCAGTCGGAGGTGGATTTGCCAAAAGACTTTTTGTTTTAATTAATCTCCTCCCATATTTTCCTGCCAAACGATGATGTCTTAATATTATCCCAAAGAACAACAAAGATTTCTTTCCAGTCATCTTCAGATTTAATCCACTTAGTGGCTGTTCTGGGACACAAATTAGATTTTAAAGATAAACTTTGCATGAAGTACGTGCCCCTCATATTAGACCTCTCTAATATATTCTCTGTTGACCTCTTTTTTTGTCAGAATCGTGGAAGGTTTCTCTGAGCTCACTTTAACACTTAAAAACATCTGTATGTACAAGCAGGATTTGTGACTTCACATATATGTTAGAAGCTCAGAATGAGATATAACAGTTAAAATTAACAATATTTACATATTAAAATAGCCATAGTTTTTTTATGAGATGAAAAAAAAAGGATCAGACGCTGTTCATCGTTTTAAATACTGTAATGCATAACTATGGGAGCCCTGCCAAACACATCTGATGTTCAGAAATTAGGTTTGTGCATGGTTTCATTTGACCCAACATCTGTTCATCCTAAAATATATATGTTAAATATACAAAATGTTTGAAGTGGTTGTTCCCTGAAATTCCTGACATTTAAACATAAATGTAATCTGTATTAAAAATAATGTAGTATTTTTGTTAAATAGCACAGAACTGGCAGGAAATCAGAAGAGAGAGCAGTCTGGAGTCACATTCTCAGCCAGATTTCAACCAGTGACCTTTCATTAATGTGGATGTTATAAAACCGTAGGTGAGCAGGAGACATTGTTGCTGTCTCAGCTCACTCAATAAAATGCGATCAATAAATCTATTAAATATGAAGAGAAATTCAATTTGCCATTATCTTACAATTGTTACTTCTGGTCACAGTGGCCACTCTTCTGGACAAGAGTTACATGAGGAAATTGAAACTTGATAATTGCATGAAGTAGACTAGAAGCAGGGAGGAATAGCTGTCCAAAGTTAAAATAAAATAAAACCTACACGCACCTCTGATTTTAATAATTAATACACTGTGTCTCTCTGGTCAATAGCATAAGACACCTCATTTTGTAGTGCATTAAATACCCAACCCTGTAAAGTAAAGTCCCAGTCTGTAAGGAACAGGGAAAGATAGTTTCCTTGTTTCTGTGTGTTTTCCTTGACATTCATTTAAAGTTTAATCTTTTCATGTCATATTGTTTAACCACCGTGAAGGGCTTTATCTCTGTTACTGCCATGGAAATGAACTTGACGTGGCACTTCCCTGACAACCCATTGTATAATATAAATCCCATATTGTCAAAGTATTTTTCAGGTTAACTTTATTCTTCTTTCCACCGATCAGTCACTTAATAACAGAATCCTCACAGTCACCACACTTCAAAGCACGGCAAGAGTCCTTGCTCCATATAAAGATCTAAAGAGAAATATATATATAATATATATATAATATATTCTATATAACTGTCTATACAACTGTGTAGTATTATATTATATAAATACTTCCTCATCTCATATTTGAGCCTATACATTAATTATATTTCATGTTTCAAAGAGGTAAAATGAAATGGGTGTGGCCGTTGAAGAGGGCATATATTATTAACAAATACTGTCGTAATCATGTGTTTTATTTGTTGGCTTGAGATCCTGTCTATTTAGTAGAACTGCAGCTCTCCAACTCTTACTTCTGAAGCAGAAAATGAAACTGTTAAGGATTAGGAACACCTTGACATTCTGTTCTCACAGACAAAAATACTGAGTATTAATGAAAAACTCTCTGAGTCATTAACATCGATTAGCACAAGCTTATCCAGATACAGTGAATTGGATTCACTGTTACAAAAGATGAAGGAGTACATCTCTTGGCAGCAAATGAAAGATATTTGCATTTATCACTTTATTTTTGCAGTTATTTAAGCTTACAACTCATTCGATTGTGGACTTACTCTGGGCCTTAGCTGGGTAAGATTCTCAGGGCCCTTCATTAGGTATTCTACAGGAGCATGTTTATTTTCCACTTGGAACAGGAAATCCATGTGCAATTTCAGTGGGATTATCAGCAGAGTGCAGCTTCTCTACAAGCCTGATAACCACACTTTTCTCTAGTCGATGTGCTGCCAGTGGCTCCTCGTGGGGTGGGCACCCAGAGAACACCTTGTATTCCATATATGAGATTGGTCAGTACTAAAAATATGCAGAGAACAGGCATTAATCATGTGGGAGTATATCAGCTAGATTCTCTCTTGTATAGTCAAGAAGGATGTATGTTGGAATACACCCCAGGCTGTTCAGGCACAAAAAGGTCACTGGTTTAAAAATGAACTTTGCCATTTCCTTAGGGCACCATACTGTATGTCCAGTAAACATATATGGAAAGATTTTATGCAACCCTTACACGTCATCTCATGTAACGATTACATTTCTCAAATGATAAATTAGTTTCTTTAGAGTTACTCAATCTATTTGGTCATCTATACCAATGGTCCACTGTGCACAATGTCCTGCTTGTTTCTGTCCCTTCGCTTACGGCTTCTGATTGGCTGAACACACCTGATCCAGGTGGGTACGACAGAGATAGTTGGAAAACCAGCAGGACAGAGTGTCTTGAGGACCACTGGTCCATACAGCAGGCGCTGCACTGACTTACATCACTTTACTCTGCCTTTGAAAAAGGTTCAAAGACGTCAGGAAAGCAAACTGTACAAGATAGTTTTAGAGAGAGCAAAGGTTTCACCTAGAACGCTACACACAGCTTCTCCTGGCAGAACGTTTTAAATCATTCACCACATTGAAAACATTCAAAGCAGCTTTTAAGGCAATATTTAACCGACAAAGGGAGGCATGAGTATATCTCAGAGCTATGCAACAACAACCTTTTAACACACTGAGCTTAGTTCAGGACCCATGCTGTCAAAATGTTTCTGTGAAGAAGTAATGTCTGAGAAGGAGCTGAGCTACAAATAGTAGCAACATAAATGAATTAAAAAATCAACAGTGGACTTGAGAAGTGGGGTATGGAGAGAAAGTGTGTAGTGGTATGGCCAGAATAAGTCAGTTTCAGACTAAAAGGCATTGTCCTATGTCTAAAACACATTTTTATTTATGGGCAGTAGTTTCAAAAACTTAATTTTGTTTAATTAAATAATTTTTATTCAGATTTTTTTAGGTGGTAGCCAGGCTAATGGTTGAGCTCCACTTCCTGTCTTTGTGCTAAGCTAGCCAGTTGCTAGGATTAGCTTGATATTTAGCATGCTGACTTGAGTATGGCATCAATCTCCTAATGTAACTCTCCACAAGAATGTTTGTTCAAAGAAAATCTGTTCATCTTATGTTTTTTGTCTTATTTTCATTGTAGTTATTATATCATATTAGAATGGCATAAGCCCTTTCACTTTCTGAATGTTTGTATATATATGTGTGTGTATAAGTTGTCTCAGAGGCAGAGATGAAATCTATCTTCACTGAGTCATAAATGCCATGATATTTACCATGATAACAAACAATGATTCCAAATGCCAAATGTCTCACTGCTCTCCTGCGTAAATGAAGGATGTACCAAGTGTCTGTTTTCCAGCTCACAGTGTTGGACGTCTGTGTCCATAAGACTACTGTGACATAAGGGTAAGGGCATGTTGTCTACCTCAGTACTTGACACTAAAAAAAGCACACATCCACCTACCCTCTCCCCTAAGTCCATACTATTTTTTACGAAGGGGACTTCTAAAATAAAATCAGCTGTTGCTGAATGCCTCGGCCTCACTGAGCTGTGGAGTGCACTGCTGGAGCTGGTCTCCAAGCCTCACTGTCTTTCCCTACCCAGGATTGCCTTTCTGTGTTGGGTTAATGCCTTGTGACTAAGCCTATTTGTTTTTCTGGACCTCTTAGGCCTTTTTCTAATCTGTTGGATTCTATCATTTAGTGTAAAGAGTGGTCTACACTGTTCTGAAAGGTAAGAGATGCATGTAGACTATTAGCATTTGAACACTGACTCCTGTATAAACATAAGCCCTGCTGGCAGTGCAGCTCTTTTAAAATGATTTTCCACCCAAACACAAGTGGAAGGAGACAGATTGGAAATGGTGGGTGACATTTTAGATGATAATGAATTGGTTTGATGTGCCCAGGCTGCGCAGACAAGAGACATTGATGGTGTACAATAAAAAAAGATGAAGTGGAGGGGCTGTTTTAAAGAACTGCATTATATTGCAGTACGCTTCTGTTATTCCACTAGGATTTGTCATAAAACATGCATGGCTCCTTCCTGCTTCCTTCCACCAGACACAACCAAAAGCCATCTGATCCGGAATATTCTGAAAGCATTGCAAATTGGAAACAAAATGCTTAGCCTAGCATAAGGAAGCACTCCAGGGCAATGAACCCTCCATGTAAAGAAGTTATTTTGATAGATTTGACAGCTCAATTATTGTGCCTGTTTGGCTTTCGTCGGTAAGGAAGAAATCGCCCTCCATGGCTGACATTTCAATTAGTGTAGCTCGTCTTAGCTCTCCTGTCAAACCTTGCCAGCCAGAGGCTTCGGTCAGTGAGTACTGAACAGAAAATTGGGTTGCTTAAGGCTTCTGTTGTGAGGAGAGGTCAGGGAAAAGGAGTGACTCCTTTGTGATTAGGCGACGGCCTCTGCTTGACACAGATCTATGGGGCTTGAGTTTGCTTTGAGCTACGACATCACATTTCCTTTTCTTGTCTCTTTAAATTCTGAAATGACTCTCTTGTTTTTCTCAGTGTCCTGGATGTATTTTCCCCTGTCGTCCCTAACACCCTCATGCTGCCCTTCACCTCCTCATTTCTAACTAGCCGGCAGTGCCGCACCACACCTGTGATTGCTTTAGTGCAGGCAGCAGCAGGGAGATAGTGACAGGGAGGTTGAGTGCCCTGGGCTGGGCTCAATATAGCCACTGAGTCATGCATATCAGGAACAGCGTGGCCTCCCCTGTTAACTTTTCCCGGCCTCTTCCACTTCCTTGACCCCCCACCAGGTGCCATTACTTGTGCCTCTGCTGTGACATTGAGGAGATAAGAACCCAATACTGTGAGTGTATTGGTAGCAGTTTGAGGCCATACTGGGACATCATAAGAATTGAGATATAGTTTGAAAGCTTTTATTAATGCAAATTAAATATTTGTTGTTACTAATTAGTGGCAGCATAAAGAAGTGGCCAAATCAATCAAATTTTGATCATTATAAATAGTTGAATCTTGACTCTACTCTTGACGCTGCAGACAGAGCTGGTTTAAAAAAAGGCTGAGTTTATTTTTTTCCTCCAGTCAGCCTGCTCCCCTGGAGCATGGTTACCTCAGCTTTATGCTATGGCAGCTTTGCATACAGCATACCCTTCTCAGAAGCCAGAGTTATCCCGAGTGCTGTTGTCACCGCTCAGCATTTATCTCTGGTGATAAATGTGGGCATTATCTTTGTGTTTCTGTCATCGAGCTGGTATAAGGTCACACCGCAGCCTCAGGTGTAGAATTTCTGACCCATATTTATAGGATGTAGCAGGTTAAACCCCTGTTTATTTTCAGATACTGCTGCCTTGGCAGCCTATTTTTCTGCCTGACTGGTTATTTGTTACACTAACATACCAGACGTAGCACAAAGCTAAAAGTAGTGTGATGAGGGGATCATGTTTTTGTCACATGGTGTTTGGCAAACCAGCACGTGGTGCAGCAAAATTCATCACTGCTTCTTCAAGAAATTCTGACAACAACGTACTCCTAAAAATACGTGTGTACAGTACTCCAGGAGGGTTCAATTCAATTCAGTAACACTAACATGAAATTAATCATGCCTTTGACAGCACCTCTCCACATTAAGATGTATTTTGTTTGTGTAAAAAAGTTTTAAAAAGTGACACACTGGCTTTACATAATTATTTAACATTAGACAAACATTTGAAACAGCTGCTGTTTGACAACTCTGTCGGTGATAGGTATAAATTTGCGTGAAGGTAACCTGAGCATTTTTTCAGATTTGTCTCATTCATGTGAATATAAATTCACACATGCAGGATGCAAAACTGTATAGTTTTTAATGCTTGGAATCGTGGTTTTGCATATCAGATTTAGATTTCAAAATCTGCGCTTGTTTGATTTCTTCATTTTAAACACTTGGATACCAGAGGTGGGCCATATCAAGCAACTATAGTTATGATACTATCAGTGGTTTCAGAGAATTATTAAGAGAACTTGGTCTGCAAAGCTAACCATGAACTCAATGTACTGCACCAGAAAGTACTGCAACTGTGTCTGATCTACTACGTACTACGGCACCAAGGGGACCCTCATTAGATCCAACTGCATTCAAGAAGCACCTGCTGTAAAACCTTTCAAATACACATGCCTCAGATGTGAAGTAGAACTCATATTGATCTGTAATATGAGCCAAAGTTCTGCTGGTAAACATACATGTGGAGAAAAATATGTACGAACCCATTGTGACAGAATACAACAAGAAGGAGAATTTCAAAATGTCAAAAGGTCACAGCATGAGTCCATAATGAGAGAGAATAATTTCTATTTAGGGTTTCTTTCATCCCACGGTGTTGTTGCCAGGAGAGAGAGAACATGCCAAAGAGCTAAAAGGTCCAGTGTGGGTGTAAGCTGAGCCTTAGCGGAGCCTTCTCTGTTGCCTAATGATGCTTTGTAGCACAGAAAAGTCAAATATAAAATCAATGGTCTTCTCTAATTGGCTTTCCGCAGGGATGTGCAGAACAATATGAAGAATAATAAAGTAGCTCTTTGTGATTGATAAGTGTTATTTTTCTGCTTTGTGTCAATGTTTGTTACAGATTTTTTGCCTCTGGCCACTTCCTGGTTATTCAGATGTCTTTATCAAAGTCAAGATGGAGGTTTTAGCGGTTTTGATCAGAAAAGGCAAAACAACTGAAGCTTTAAGGGGCCATTCACATTTGAAAGTGAATATCTTTGTGTTTGTGTATGTAGCTGCAGGCAGCGCAGGTAGATCCACGACAGGACAACCCAAGGAGAGGGCCCTGAGTGCTGAGGACCAGGAGGCTGAGCTGGTGTCTGTGAAAGAGCGACTGGCGATGTATCAGGCTGCCGTGTCCAAGAAAGAAGCAAGCAGCTCCTCCTCTGCTGCGGTAAGACAATACTTCCACAAGGATGTAATAGGATATGACTGCGAGGACATGCAGGTATTGACAACGTGTGATATGAAATTGCTTATGAGCATATTTGTGTCATTTAATTTTGCCCTAGGAATAAATCAAATGTCTTATATGGTGTTTTTGTTGAAGAGAAAAGGGAGGATGGGAGCCACAGGGCGCTGGTGGGATTATTTGTCTGTGTCATAAGGCTCAGTACTGGATGGGAAATAGCAAATGCCAGTCAGGAGGAATCATCCACCAGTCACAGCATGTAGGGCTGCTGTCTCATTACATTGCATCAGTCATTTCTCAAAATATATTTTCAGAATAATAACTCTGTTTTCAGTTCAGTGAATCTAGATTGGTTCCTGTTCTTTGCTTAAACACAGCAGAATCATTAAATACAGTTCTATGTTATACATTATCACTACAAATTAAAAATGCATGAGAATCTTATAAAATATTAGATGTTGTTAAAGATCAACACAGTGGTTTCAGATTTTCACAGTATAAAGTTAGCCCCATGTCACAAAGCTGATTTTATTAAAATTTCGTATTTAGTCATTTATTTCATTTAGCTTCTGCCTCATCCAACTTCAGATGACACTATAACACCACTATTTTGCAAAGCATGCATCTTAAAATAATATATAAACAAAAGAGGAAATAAGTTATAAAAATTTAAATGTCTGTCAAATGACATTTATTTGGAAAGTATTCATCGAAGCTACTACTACTACTGGCCTACAGTTTTTGCCTGCTAATAGCTTTTCTCCCACGCTTTCTGTCAGTGATGCTCTAGTTTAAATGTTCCATATGTGAACTCAGTCTTTATGCATCATCCACATTAACAAAGCATTGCAGATTCCAAAAAAACAAGTAATATAATAAAAAAATGTAAATTTCAATGGTTGACAGCATATATCAGTGTTCTTTCAGGTCTTTAAGTTTTTAGTTTAGAATTTAGAATGAAATTTAGAATGTTTCATGTTACATTAGAATCAGAATACATCACAGAATGGAGACATCACCAGTGTAATTCATCAGAGCTGTGAAGATTTGAAAATACCAAGTTGACAAATGTGGGTGAAGCTTAGTGATACTGATATAAAAGCTGATATCAGCCGCAAATGACAGCTTTTCACATTTAATTTGAAAGTAGCTCCAGAATGGTGCCTGTTGGGTGGCAGCTAGTTACAGCAGCTCCTCTCTTTGTGTGATGGAGTTTTGTTGGCTCATCTTCCTCCAACTTGTGTTGTGTGCTCTTCTTAAGTGATGGGAGAAGTGGACTTACTGAGATTTTTTTTAGATGCCCTGCGTTTGTGTGAGGACTTTTGGCGACTTTGTTTAGAGGCACACGTTACCATAGATCAGGGGTAGGGAATCCTGGTCCTAGAGAGCCGCAGCCATGTCTGTTTTCCAAGTCTCCCTCCCTTTTCCACCGCCAATTACCTGGATCAGGTGTGTTCAGCCAACCACAAGCTTAAGTGCAGGGATAGTTAGAAAACAAGCAGGACAGCAGTTTCCCCCTTTGAGGGTCAATAAAGCGCTATCTAATCAAATCTAGCAACAACAATAAAAAATTATGTTTTATATTATTAAAGAACAACCACATAAATAATTATTGAGAAGGCAGTCATAATTTGTTTGATTTAAATTTTTAATTACAGGAAGTGGGGTTTGTTTTTTGTATATGAATTTTGGCTTTGATGTTTGAGGAAGTGCCTTTTACAACCAGAATCTATAGACTCTGAATTTTCCCCTTGATGTTCAAGCTGTGATGTCAGTACGACATCATGACAGGAAGTGCCTTTTAAAACCGGAAAGTATAGACTTAAACTAGTTTTTGTCTAGGTACCTTCAGAGTGACAAGAGATTTATTTGTGTCCACTTTTGGTAAGTATTTCTCCATTCTTCCACATATTCAGCCTGAAATAGTGCTCAGGGAAACGACATGGAGAGACCAGTTATAGTAAAGAAGAACGATATACTCAAAAGTCCTTCCACCCTCTACCAAATATTGAAATTCAACGGAGAGGGATGTTTTGGAAAGGTTGCTAAGTCTCTGAATTTAACAACAAACAGAGTGGTGGCTATAAAAATCCTCAAAGACAGTGAGGATGATCACTACTTTAAATGGGAAGTGAAAATGCTTAAAGCAATCAGGTCTCTCAACCCAGACAAAAAGAACATTGTAAGATTTGTGGAAACATTTAGTTTCAAAGAACTGACCTGTCTGGTGTTTGAAATGCTGGACAGAAGCCTTTGGGACCTAATGAATGAGAGAATAATGAAGCCAATGGAGCTTAACGAAATCCGTCCAGTGGCCTTCCAGTTGCTGGTCGCTTTGGACGCCCTGAAAAGCCTTGGCATCATTCATACAGACTTAAAGCCTGACAACATCATGTTTGTCAACCACAAGGAACAGCCCTTTAAGATTAAACTGATCGACTTTGGTTTGGCCCTTCCAGAAGGCAAAGTGCAGCCTGGTATGACCATACAGCCTTGTCCGTACAGGGCCCCTGAAGTAACCCTGGGTCTCCCCTTGTCTACAGCTGTCGATATGTGGGGATTGGGCTGTATCATTGCACATATGTACTTTGGATGGAGCCTGTTTCCTTACAACTGCTCATACCAGTGGATGCAAGTTATGTTGCATCTGCTTGGGCAGCCACACGATGACTTACTTAACTCAGGAAGTAAGACGTGGAAGTATTTCACCAGGGAAGGTGACCCCATAAAGCCAACATGGAGATTCAAGACACCAGAAGAGTACAAGGAGGCCACTGGTGTCAAGCCAAAATCTTCAAGTGCCTTAATGAGTATGGAGGATGTAGTACAAAGGCGGCCAACAAATGGAGATCCTGTTGAACTGAAAGACCGATTGGAATTTTTAAGTCTACTAAAATGCTGTCTGCATTCAAACCATGAAGAGAGGATCACTCCAAACACAGCCTTGGCACATACGTTTTTCACAATGATTCATCTGGTTGATGATACTGAAGCAAGCAGCTATATAGATACTGCTTTTCGGTCAATGCGTATGTGTGTCCTGGATTACACGAACAAACCAAGTGATACACCTAACCCTGATATTACTACACAGGATGGCGGTGGACACGAAGACCCTGGGGCACACCATTATGATAGTTCCTATGATAGTGCTGAATCTACAGCTGATTCACTACAGCCAATCATCCTCTTCTCCCAAGATTTAGTCGATGATGATGACAGTGGAGATGATGAAGTTTCCAGTGAAGATTCCATCGATCCGATGCCATCTCATGTTTTCTCATCTCTTCCAATGTGCAGTGGCAAAGATGACAAGGAGCCAGATTCTCCTCACTCTCAACATAGAGTCAACATCACTATTCCCAGTGTAGAGTCAAGCAACTCTGCTATTTTCAATGAAAAAAATCCAGACAGTGCTGACCCTCAACATACAGTCAGAGACACTACTAGTATAGAGCCAGGCAATTCTCCAACCTCCAATGAACTAAATCCAAATATTGCTTGTTCATCAGTCACAAAATACACTAGTGATGACAGAGTTGCAGTTGAAGTTGAACCAACTGATGTAGCCGACTCCACACCTGGAGCTCCTCAAAACACTTTTTTCAGACAAGTCCGAGGGTTCTTCAGCAGAGTGAGGAGGAGAGTGATGTCCGTGTATATGTGGAAAGATCGAGTCTGACGATTAAAGAGGGAACGAGAGAACAGACTCACATTTAGAATTCATTCTTAACCCTTTAAAGCCCAGTCCAACAAATAATAGCCACACAATCCTATTTTTTTAACTGGAGTGTGTATTGCACAATTTGTTGAAAAACATAAAGAAAAATTTTAAGAAATTATTTCTAAATGTAAGATTTTTGATGTATTACATTTGATACATCAGTAGTCTGTGATAATTATTTAATCAAAAGATTTTTGTGTATCAAATATGATACCATTGGCCTTATAGGGTTAACCAGGCACCTTACACTCTGGTTAGGAATTAATCATTGTTAAACATTTTACATAGGCAAATTATTAAAACAAATAAATAATGGTTAGTAATAATAAATTAAAGAAATAATAAAGTACATGTGGTTAAGAAAAGGCTCGAGCAGCACAGAAGTTAAATATAGAGAAATGCTGCCTCACAGTTAGAAGGTCCTACTCCAAGTTAGCTAGGCCTTTTCTGTGTGGACTCTCCATTTTCCCACTGTACCAGGGTTTGCACCAGTTACTCTGGTTTCCTCCCACAATCCAAAGACATAGAAATTATGAATATCAATAAATA
>OMLM01000068.1:0-29264 GCA_900302695.1 Helostoma temminkii | reverse complement strand
GAAGATTTTTAAGAATGTTTTATACATATTCACATAGTTTTTTAATAATCTAAATACTGTTGTCTAGAAGGTTTTTTCTGACTTCTAAGTATTGAGTTTACTGTATTTACAGTAAACTACAGTGCATGACTAGCTTAATGCAATCTTCTCATTCAACTAATAATGAATATAATAAACATATAATCAGCAGTATAGTCTGTGCAAACACAGTCAAACCTTTCCATTAAAATGAAACAGGAAATGGGAATGGGAAATAAAATTTACTCCAGTTTTACTCCAGTTTTCTCCCACAATCCACATACAGATTATGAATATCAATAAATATAATTGGAATTAAAAAAATTTTATATGATGGTGGTTATATACATATTCACATTGTTCATCATTTTTCTGGAGTATGTTGACCCCGTAGGGGTCGCAGGCATGCTGGAGCTCATCCCAGCTATTATCCAGGAAAGAGGCAGTGTACAGTCCATCCAGGACCACATATAGACAAATACAAGCATTCACACTTAACCTAAGTGCATGTCTGCAGAATGTGGGAAGCTGAAGTGCCTGGCGAGAACTCACACAAACACAGAGAGATCATGTAAACTCCACACAGTAAGACCCTGGCTGACCCTGCTGTGTGTGCTACAACACAACACAACTTATTTATTTATTTATTTTTCAGAACAAAAAATACTTTATTAAAGAAACCACTGCAAAGATGAAACTACAGTACTGCACACGAATTACAATGCAAAAAGGGCTGTTTTGAAAAAGATTAATACATAAAAATACATTCAGGATGACCTGTGGACCACTGCTAAAAAAGCTGTTTTCATGTGAAACAACAATTTGTGACTCCCCAAACTTTTAAACAGTAGCTGTGATGTTTATTCCACCTTTATCCTGTTGAATTTAGAACGTGTAAACAGTGCAGCTTATTGGACCAGTGGTTTACTGCCCTCCATTTTCAACATGGGACAGACAATTGATAAGCTTCACTACAAAGTTTGAATTGCATTTTGTTCTTTACTCTTAATCATCGCACATCAGATTTATTGTACAAAGTTGGGTATTCATGTATTAACAGTATTTACGCTGACATATCAATATTTACATTAGACTGATAATGTTCATTTAATGTAATGAAGGATTATTAAATTCCTGTTCTGGTACTTTTACTTAATAATACTTAATCAATAAAGATGAACATCACCTGTAGGACTTTTAGTGTAGAGAAGGTAGGGGGAATTTAAATATCAATACAATATAGATGCACTGCCCAAAATAGCCTTCATTATAGTGTAGATGTAATTATATTATAAACAATAATCTATAGATTATAGTATACCCTAGCAAAGCACACAGGCAGAGAAAGCTAAAGGCTGTAAAAGCTCATAATGCCATCAATCACTTTGTCAGTAAAGAGTAATGAAGGAGTATTTTTACTGCATCTATGGAGGAAGAAATTACATAATGGAGCAAATTCAGATGAACCCACACAGGCAGCACGCAAGCAGGCATTCACACATTTTCTCCTTTAATTAAACACTATAAACTCCTGAGTATCCCTGAGTCATTAGTCATTACAAAGAACAAAAAAGCCTGAGTGGCTTTGAAGAGCCTGTTTGAGTTTTATAAACCCAGTAATTCAACAGTGCGAACAGTTAGTCAGCCGAGAGCTATCTCACTAAGTCAGCTCAGTCTAAAATACAAAACTATCAACTGAGAAATGTCCGTTTTTTTCTCGGAAACTAAGTTCACAAGCATACAGATATTAATGGTGTTAGTTGTAGCGTGAAAGAGCAGTTTGTGTGAGAAGGGCAGGTGTAGAAGAGGTAGAGAGAGTGAGAACGAAAAACTGAATTACACAGTTTCTTTACTGATGCTCTCCATTCGACACAACAACAAAGAACTGCTATTTTTCACACCTTCACTTCTGTGCCCTGCATCAGTATGTGTTTTTCTAACCTTTGTGGCTCATAGCAGCTTCAGCGCAGCGTCACTGGGGCCGGCCAATAAGAAATGCTTTTTGAGTGTGAGAGTAGTAGAGTAGTCACTTGTGGTCGTGTGTGAATCTTGGCTGAGAATTCTGATACACTTTTTTGGATACGAAAGTATCCAAAAATGCAACACTAAAGGCAGTGTACCTGGCAGGTACACTACTTGATGCTAATGATCCCACAATGCACTGCTTTTAGGAAGAAATTAACTACCGTGCAGCTCAAACTGTTATTAGTGACGACGCAATATGATGCTGATTAGCAAGTGTTCAAAATCTCAGTAGATAACAACAATGGGGTCATAGCAGCAGAGGAACAATGCATCAAAAATATAGTAGAAAAATACAGAATAATACAGTATGTAATTAGGACCATGAGTGTAACTCTGTGCTTAAACAATCAGGCAGATCAGTTTGCAGTTATCCAGGTCACTTGAGTTTGCTGGGAGTGATAGAGACCTAGAAGTCTGATGGCAGTAGAAGCAAAAGACCTGCGGTGCTGCTCGGGGCCCATTTCTTTGTTTGCCCTCGCCAGCTGGAAATCTTCCAGTTACAAGTGAGTTGGGATGGAGTTCATTCAACCACATCCTCTGATCGGTGCTGATCAGAGAGAGAGACCCAGATCTTACGTTCCCTGTAATAGAAGGACTGAGAGGACGTGTCAGTGTTTCTTCACTTCACCGCAGCTCTGCACTGCCATCTGTTCAGCGCCTGGAGGATTTCAGGTCTCCTGGTGCATTTCAGGTCTCTCTACTGGGAGCAGGCCTGTGTTTTGCAGGGCTAATAGGTAATAGCGGGGCTAATACCTGTTGTAACTCCCAGCCTACTCACCAGAAGTCCTGTCACAAACACAGGGATCAGAGAGATCCCTGTAAGTCCATTTGAAGTGGTCTACAACAGAGCTGAATTATACAGCAGAACAGAAGGCGTTGAGTTCATAACATCATGTTGAGTCAGACTCAGAAAAAACTGACATAAATAATTGACTAGAGCTTTGGGTGCTGATTAGGCATGTGACATCATCACCTGCTCACCCACCTGCCAGCCTCCTGATGACAGTTGTAAATAGAACTGAAAGCTTGAAAGTTGTAAGAGCGACACTGCTGGAACGAGTGCTTTAATCATGAGAGTATTAGCGTGACCTGCCACCTCCTGGAGCCTTTGAGCATGACGAGACAGCACAGAGGCTGTGCATTACATAAATGATTGCAATGGAATTTACAAATTAAATAAAACATGATAAATAGTTTAAAACATTAAAAATAAATTCAGTAGTAATGACTTAAGCACTAGTATGCAGCTCAGCTTGATTTTCACAATGTGATTTTCAAATTATATGCACTGTACACTACTGTTAGCTGGTAGCTAGCTCATTTCAGAACAGATGTTATTAACATAAACGCTGCCTCATGTGGCTTATTGCTTTTTATAAATAGCTGTAACGCATAATTAGCCCTAAAAGAACAACCACTGGACAAATCTTCTATTTTCTTTTATTGATAGTGTAATAATAACCAAACACATTCTCAGACAGCAGCTTCAAACAGGACTGTGCAACCTTCCCAGCATTAGTTGATCCTCACTGTCAAACCGCATGTGGTGACTGCTGACAGCTGAATGTGGATGTTTGTGTCCGTGTGATCTTTGGGTCTGCTTGGGAATCTTGTTTTTCCTCACTACAGCTGCAGCTGTTGTCTGAGTGTTCACACACACAAGTGACAAGGTGTCACTCAGACATTCATTCTGTCCAGTCTCTAATCCAGCAACCCCATCCTCAACAAATTATCTTCGGATGCTGCTCTAATTTGCAACAGCAATGCACACATATTTTCCCCACAGTATTTACACATAATGTCCGAACGTTAAAATGTAACATACCACAAAAAATAATGACTTGAAATGTGTGAAAGGTCATACTAGTCCAAAGGTCAACAAATTCACATACTAGTACCTCTAGTAGTGTACATAGTGTACTGTTTGTATAAGCCGTACAAAGTTTTTTACAGCAGATTGTGTGTGGGACTGTTTCCTGCCTGGGTGTAGTGACTTGTTAACAAAAGTTTAGCTTGTATAGGACTAGCTGTTAATGCTGTAGCTGTAATTTTGTGGTCAATAAGCAGCATGACAATTTTAAACCAACACAATTTATGTATTGAAAAACAATATATAGCAATATATTTTTGCACTTTTGAAATAAATAAAAGCAAAATTACTTATTTTATTTCCCTATTTCCCTGAAATAAAATAAATAAAGTAATAAGCATTTGTTGTGAATAAACATCTTATATGCAGTTCTGTGGACTTACTACTGCTATAGACATGACATCAGCCCTCTGCAGGTCTGCTATAACTGTAGCAACGACTTCAACCATGTGAATGTTTGAAATGTCTGACAGGTTTAACAGCAGGTGTCACTCTCATTTTCATTTTGTCACTTGTGGCCCTTGGGTCTCCATTTCAATAGGCCTGTGCTAGAAGTCTAGAAACTGGAGAACAGCTAGATTAGTTCAGCTCAAAGATTAAAAAAGGTCAACTATGAGTATGTCTAACCTTAATAAATACCTAATAAATGTTACATATCATTCGTTTAATCTGTATAAGAACCAACACATGCAGATGAAAGTCTGTGGTTATGCTTTGCATGACAGTGCACTTTTTGACTGCATGCAGATTCCTAGAGTTAATTTCTCATTCACTCTGAAAGTAGCTCAAAAAGATAAAACATGTTAATTACTGAGTTAATTATTGCTAGATGGTGTGTGGTGTATTGCAGAATATTTATAGCTGGAAGCAGGTGAAATGCTTTCCTATTAATGTTTATATAACGTTTAAATGCTAAGCTAACTGTCCCCTGGTTGTAGCTATTGAATACACAGATACAATTTTAGTCAAGAAAGCAAACACTTCCCAGTTTGTAACTTGGGCCTTAGGAAATAGTAAACGGCTTGAATTCATTGCTTCAGCATTAATTGTAGTTATTCACATAATTCAAAACAGTTAAGTGTTTTCAATTGGGAGAATCTATGTATAATGTACAAATGAAACAGTGTCATATCAGCACAGCCACTGGACCTTGAAGTAGTGAAATCCTTCTGCTGACGGTGCCTAAGCACAAAATATCACTGACTGAAAGTCCTATGTGATAACTTGCAAATTGCATTGAAGCTCTCATTTGCATTGAAAAGTAAAGGTGGCGGGTGTGTGTTCAACATTTACTCCCACTCACAAATACAGTATTAACATGCACAGCAGCTTTGAGATCCTCATGTATATTGCAGTTTCCCAGAAGCTACAGTATATGTGCAGAAGCCTGGGTATAAATGTTTTATTGGGAAAGTAATTGACAGTCCCCAAAGGAGATTAGTGTATCAAATAGTCAGGGAGCATTCTTGGCCTGATGTCATAGGGTGAGCTCTGCATCCTTCATACTGATGAGATTTATAGTCTTTTCTCTGGATGGTTCCTTTTTTTGTACTTCTCGGTTTAAAGGGCTAATTCATTCTGTGGCTTGAAAAAAAGGTATTGAAAAGTGTTTTGTTCTATTAAACTGACTCATCTGGGAGACAAAACTATCTATTTGTATTACACTCTCACTTTCAGGATATATATGGAAATGGTATCTCCATCAAAATTGGGTGCCTGCCAAATTTAAAATGTTGCTAGAAAAGTTAGTTTATTTTGTTCTGTTTACATTTGACCCATAAGATGCCTCAGCATGTAACCTACTGTTTTTCACATCCTCCATTTAGGATCCTAAAGGAAGCTTTATTATTTTTCATTTTAATATCACTGCATTCATTTTAAAGAAAGCCAATACAGGCAGTGTTGAAGCATTAACATAATACCTTTGCTTTGACTTCTCTATTAGCATAAGTGAATATTTAACATCAGTCACAAACAATGAGAGCAGAAGTTAGCATGCCAAGGCCAAATCCAATCTCTTAATGCCCACATAATGTGTACACTTGCAACGTTTTTAATGTATGATACGCCCACTGATGGATGTCCAGGTGTAATCAGTTTTGTTTCTGTTATAGGTGATGGATGAGTCAGAGGCTTGTTCACTGCCTGGCGGCCTGGCCAGTGTGAAGAGACAGTTTGAGAACCAGGAGTTTGCCTCCTCATCCTCCCAATCCAGCGTTACTCAGTTTCATTTCCAACAGAGATCTGTCCAGGTGAGAATGGATCTAAAGATCTTTTCTAAAAAAGCTTGCTTCTTGTTTAAGCCAGCAAAAACTCAAATGTAATAAAGGCTACCAGCAGTTTTATAGGGAACAGTTTCGTCGGAGCAAGTGGGTATTTAAGATTTTCAAAAGAAGTGTTACACTCCATCTAAAGCAATGTTTTTAGCAAATAATAAATTGTATACTATCAATATTTAGTTGATATTTGTTTGGTGTACACACTAAACGTGCACAATAAAATGACATGAATAAATATGTTTAATAAATAACACCAGTCAGATTTAATCACCCTGTCCTGGTGCTGCGTCCATGTACCATCAGTACATTCAACTATTTATTTCAATATGGAAAACTACAAATCAAAAGGGAACGACTGCATGTTTTCCAGTTTTCATCTTGAAATATCTCATCAAACAGCTAAAGAAGAAACAAAAGCCAAAAAAGTGTGTTGAAGTTTTTTGTTTTTATTCTGTTTTGTTTTCATGCTGTGGGGTGACAGTTCAAATGACTGCACCACTGTTCTACATGCTGACATGTTTTTTAAGCTTTTGTGTTTATACAGTTATTCTGTGATGCCTTGCAAGAAGTGAGCCTTCTAGGAATAAGCAAATAATGATTAGTAAATACATAACTAAATGCTGCTACATCACACTGGAATTATAAAACACATGGAAAGAGGCATCGCTCTCCAAAAAGAAATATTGTGTGATCTTATTATTGTGCGACAGTGAAGCTGACAGTTCTCTCTCAGGTTATGTTGATTGATATCACACTGCTGACTCCAATAACTCATTATATTCCTGATTTAATGAGGCCATTATTATTTTTGCACAGCCTACAGGCCATCAGTCAACTCTGGAAATGGTTGTAAAGGTTGAAATCTGTCACAAACTCTCGTTCTCTCTATAAATCATGGAAATTATGTTAGTCTATGTTGTTGCATCTGTGAAGAAATTTTTTACCTACTAGTTAACTGCTTCCACCTGCTTTCAGTATTTTTGACTTACCTTAACAATACAGATGTGACAGTGGTATCAAACTATTAATTGGTAACATTTTAGGTTGTAGCATCACTGATTGCAGAAATTAATAACATAAAGAGACTGCAGTCATCTACTAAAGGAAGGTATTGCTAGGATGTCTAGGACAACTTACTTGTTCATCAAGGGTTTACATGCTATTGGAGGTATTATTTAATATCAGTATTAGTAATTTAATATATATTTTAATTGATATGTATGTCAACAAGAGTTTACTTTTTTAAATGTTTACTTACTCATTCTCTCAACTTCTTTTTTGCAATTGGCAGACACACGTCTCTTCCTGTAGAGGTTACCTTAACCTTACCTTAAGCCTCAGTTAACTTTATATACTTGTTAGTTAATCCTTATTACTGCATTAAGTCAAGCTAATCAACGTACCTTCATTGTAAAGTGTTACCTATTTATCTAACTCCTAACAGGAAGGCAAGCACATGTATTTCTCAAAACGTCAAGATTTAGTTCCAGGTAAACCTTATATCTTAAGGTATAAGATAAAAACAGTGGTGTACAGAAGTGATAATATCATCACATTATGAGTATGCAACTTTCCCCTAGACAATCAATTGTTAGAGATAGTGTAGATGACAGATGGAAGGGGCATTTTTCTTCCTCCTTTGTAAAGTCAACAGAACTTGGAAGACAGAGTGCTGCTGTCTTTTCTGCCAGTGAGCTCTGTGTAAGGTGAGAAACATCTGAATGCCACTGAATGATTTACATACTTTTGTAGGTATTTTTGGATGCTTTGTTTGCGGCTGAAACGCTCTTGTAGGTCGATTCAAAGACGACACTTTGAACTTTGCTCGTCTATCTGCGACTGTCGTCCTGTGCGTGAGGAAAATGCCAGAATGTGTTAGCAGCCTGGGCTGGATCTCAGCGGAGCAAGGTCAATTCTTCCCCCACTCCGTTCATTCTCCCCATCTGCTCATCCATGCGGGAAGTAGTAGTAGAGTGGATTCATCAAATGCACAAGGACTTTGCTGAATGCTGAATTTTACATTGGGGTTTGTGAGTGGAAATGTCGGATCGAATTATTGCGTCTGCGATGCAACTGCAAACCACTTTCACAGGTGTAATATCTGAGTTCTGTTTTAAAACTGGTGGTACATCAGGAAAGATTATCATGCTGACATAAGTGCTTTCAAAAGTAGCAAATCTCCCACCCTCTATGTATCTTTCATGTTAACAGCGAAAGAGAGGAAGATACAAGCTCAAATATCATATTTCTTTCATCTCCTTCAAATTGTACAAATCTCACTGGAGGAAATTGCTGATGTAGTTTAGTACAGTTTTGTAATCTGTTGCTATTTCTCACCAATACTGAAATTGTTCTTTGGCGGAATTTGAACTTAGTGGTAGTGAAAAAACATTTGTTAGAGAGCGATTTTATTAGGCTTTTTCACAATGTGAAAATCGCTTTCTTACAATTCACAGACATGAGGCATTGAAACAAGAAGTGGGTTGAGTGTGTCCATTTTTGCATGTGTGACCATTTGTGCCTTGTATGTGTATTCTGGTAAGGGGACATCTGGTACAAAGTGTGAGAGGGATTCAGTGTGTCCACTATTATTCTGTGTTTGACAGGAGATGTCAAGCTCCTCGGAGGTGACAGTGAAAAGCAGTGCCAGAGAAGCTGTTCCCACTACAGCCCTGTTTCACAATCAAGAGGTAGTGTCACCAACATGTTATCCCTGACAGGCTGCTAATATACACAATATCTGGTTATTTCAGATCTTTCTGTTGCTCTATAGGTGCCTCGCACAAATTTTTATACTTCTTCCTGATTGAAACCGTTTTAGTGCTAATCATTTGCCATCATCTTTTCACAGGTTCACCATAACAACGTGGCCACCAGTTACGAGAACCATTACAATGAAACAGGTTATTCTGCTCATGCCTTTTATATTGTAATTTGCACATTTTATCACAGCCTCTGCTTGTGTCCTGTATATTGATGATTATTCCCACTATGGCTGAACAAGAGATGAGCTATGAAAATGAGTTGGAGTGCAGATCATTTTCTATTCAGTGCATAGCAACAAATCTAATCAGGGCAGAGTCAGGAAGGTAAAATATTGGAAAGTGGAAATTGGGCAATCACCGCTGCATGGTTTCTGAAAATGAAAACTACTCAGGTTTTTAATGAAATGATTTATTTCTTTTTCCAATCCCCCTGAGCTCCCTCACTGCGAATGACTTAATGAGGCAGCCTTCTTCTTGTGTCTAATTCAGTTATGCTCGTTGGAGGAGAGGACCTACCAAAGGTTTCCACTCAGGCTTTGAAGCAGCAGTATGAAAAAACGATTGAGGAAGCTGCACCAGCCAA
Source organism: Helostoma temminkii (assembly GCA_900302695.1). NCBI lineage: Eukaryota > Metazoa > Chordata > Actinopteri > Anabantiformes > Helostomatidae > Helostoma > Helostoma temminkii. Next base: position 19,724 of record OMLM01000068.1, on the reverse strand, counting down.
GGAAATTAAGGTAATGATGCTGTCTGTTTATCTAAACAGATGATGGCTTGGGTTTTTTATGAGGTATCAGTATGAAGATGAGGCCACATGATGAAATCATCAAAAGGAAATTGTGCATGCCATGAGTTGACGGAGAATAAATTGGAACGGATAAAAGACCTCATGTCATTACACATCCAAAGTCTGAAACTATTTTTTCACTCTCTTAGAAGAAATCCCACACTAAAACAAGGACTCGTATTACTGGCTGCAGCTAAAATGATGTTCAATGAATATTTCAATTATGACAGTAATTAGGAACATGCAAAACTTGAAATGTCTGTCAGATTCAGGATGTGTCAGTATTTATGCATTTCCAACCAAATTGGATTCATTATTTGATGCTTTTGCTTCTGGATTTGGGGAATAAAATTATTCAACTGTAAAAGTCACTGAAATAACATTCATAACAATAATAATTAGCATTTTAGGCTGAAAATTCTCCTTATTTACTTGTTAGTCTGTACTTAAAAAGTACATCTTTTCCTGTGCTTTTACAACACCAAAGTGAAAAATTAGCCAAAGTTTCTAACTACAACACAATATCTTTCTTTCCTTAACCAAAATCACTTATGAACCCAAGGTTGATGTGGATTTCAACCAGTTTCAGTGGCCGTCAGTAAACCAGTCTTCCAAAGACTCAGCCACAATGAGCTATGACACGTCATCCACTGTCAAGACTGCCACCGCCTCTTCAGTAGTTTCTGCCTCATCTGAGGCATATGAGTTGACAGACCATTTTCCTCTCCCACCCTCAAATCTGCTCCAGGTAACACAGGAAACTCCAGAGTACAGTGTCTCTTCCCAGGATCAGAAAACAGTATCTAATCATAAATACACTGCTAGCAAGGAGCAGCACTTCAAACACAAGAGTGTGGCTGAACTGAAGCGCCTTTACAAGCACATTCATCCAGAAGTACGCAAGAACCTTGAAGTAGACTTCTTGAGTCAGCTGAGTGAAGCAGAAAAGAAGGACTTAGAAAGTGAAATGGTGAGTGATGTCCAGCAAGCATGCTATATGTTTGAAAATGATGGTAATGGCTCCAGTAAATGTTCAAGCCCTGACAGAGAGTACATAGAATGGGATGAGATCCTTAAAGGAGAAGTGCAGTCCATGCGCTGGATGTTTGAAAACAAACCACTAGATACAATCAAAGATGACACCCCTGATGAAAATGAGGTGAGCAATATTGCCCAGCAAGAAATAATTGCTGGCAAAGATGTCAAATACACAGCTTGGATGTTTGAGACTCAGCCAATGGATGCCCTGGGGACTGAGACTGATTTGGTTGATCAGTCACAAAAATCGACTGATCTTGCCAGAGGAGATGTTCGTACTGCTACCTGGCTTTTTGAGACGCAGCCACTCGATTGTTTGAATAAGATTTACCAAGAAGATGAGCAAGAGGCAAATGTTGTCACTAAAGACATTACAGGCGGAGATGTCAAAACAGCCAGGTATCTCTTTGAGACCCAGCATCTGGATTCCCTGGGTAAAATGGAAACCATCGAGGAGAGCCACTTCCTGAACCTGAAGTCTGAGCTGGAAGAGATCAAAGGAGATGTGAGGACAACAACTCGCATGTTTGAGACCCAGCCCATGTGTGTTATCAGAGGGGATTCAGGGGAGATGCTGGAGATCACCACAATCCGCAGGGAGGAGACTGAGAAAGGTGATGTAAAGACATCACGCTGGATGTTTGAAACACAGCCTCTGGATATGATCAACAAGGACCCTGCCAAAGTAAAACTCATCTGTAGAATTTCCATGGAGGACAACACTCAAGGCGGTGTGAACAAAGGTAGATGGCTTTTTGAAACAAGGACTCTTGATAGCATTAAGGATGAAGAATGGGAGAGTTCCATAAAGCAAAAGGAAGAAATAATTGGCACTGATGTTAGGAAGCACTGTCTGGTGTTTGAAACTCAGCCTATGGATACTCTGAAAGACAATTCCAATGCTCGACCTTTACCAACAGAAGAGATTGTAGGAGGTGATGTTCAGTCTACTAAACATATGTTTGAAACAGGACCTGTGGAAAATCTGAAAGAACTGCTTGAAGTTGGAAAACTCAAGAAAATGGCTGCATCTGAGGAAGAAAGAGGTGATGTAAGGCATCAGAAATGGGTATTTGAAAGCCAGCCACTGGAGAATATAAGGGAGGAGAAGAAGGAGATTACAAGAACTGTGAACCTTGAAGCTCTTGACAAAGGAGACGTGACAAATTTTAAAGAAAGGTTTGAAAGTATGGATTTAAGTAAGTGTGAAGGAACACAGAAAATTCAAATTGAAGGTGTAACAAGTGGATCAGTCAAATCCAACAGAGTTCTTTTTGAATCTACCCCTATGTATGCTATGCAAGACAGCTCTGGCCATTACCATGAGGTGAAGACCGTGAGGCGTGAGGAGATTGTGAAGGGAGACGTGCGCAGCTGTAGATGGATGTTTGAAACCCGTCCTATTGATGAGTTTGACGAAAGCATCAGTAAGTTTCAGATCATTAAAGGTATATCTAAACAGGAGATCGAGTCAGGGGACGTCACAACCGCCAAGTGGTTGTTTGAAACTCAACCACTTGATGCCATTAAATTTTTCAGTAACTGTGAAGATGAGGAAAGTAAAACAAAGGAGGGTATTGAAATAGAAAAAGGGGACGTTAAAACTTGTAGGTGGCTATTTGAGACTCAGCCAATGGATGTTTTATATGAAAAGGTGGAAAAGAGCGATGATAATGTAAGAGAAGTGCAGAAAGGTGACGTCAAAACATGCACTTGGCTTTTTGAGACCCAGACGCTGGATAACATACGTGATCATACAGAGTCTGAGACTATTCTGAAAACCTGCACTGTTCAACAAGAAGACATCCAAGGAAAAGATGTGCGACTGGCTCGCTTCCTCTTCGAAACTGAGAACCTTGAAAACATCACAGACAAGGACGGCAGTTCCTTCAGGAGGGTTACAGAAATCGATATCCAGTCAGGTGATGTTTCCAGGATGAAGTACATCTTTGAAAATCGCTCTTCTGACATTATGAGCTCAACTTCTGAGGACACAATGCAGAGGTTAAAGACACAGCAGGCCGAAGACATCCAAAGGGGAAATGTGGTCAACTGTACCTGGATGTTTGAAAACCAGCCAATTGATGCCATCCATGACAACACCGCAGAGACAAGGGAAACCCGTACTGTTACTGACGTTCAGGGGGGCAATGTTGACAAGGGACGCTTCATTTTTGAAACATTCTCACTGGATCAAATTAAAGAGGAGTCCACTGAGACTGATATTTCAAAACTCACTAGTATATTTAGAGATACAATTGAGAAAGGAGACGTGAAAAATTACACCATGATGTTTGAAACTCAGCCTCTGTATGCTATTCGTGACAAGGAGGGCCATTACCATGAAGTAACTACAGTCACCAAGGAAGAAATCATGAAAGGAGATGTGGTCGGGGCCCGGTGGCTGTTTGAGACAAAGCCGCTGGATTCAATTCGAGATTCAGAGGAGGTCTACGTTATTAAAGCTGTTACTGAGGAAGGCATCAATAAAGGAGACGTTAGCTCTGCCAGATGGAGGTTTGAAACGCAACCTTTGGATGAAATTTCAGAGGAAATAAAAGTAAGGTCAAAAACAGTTGCTGATATCAAAGGCGGTGATGTGAAGTCCAACAAGATGCGATTTGAGACTGACGAGATGTCTCAAAAGTACATCAGAACTGTTAGTGTAAGTGAAATCCAAAAAGGCGATGTCAGATCTGCCACGTGGATGTTTGAAACCCGCACAATTGATGAGATCCATGGTGAAGGCACAGAGTATGATGGCATGGAGAGAGTGACGAAAGAGGAAGTGATGAAAGGGGATGTCAAACAGTCAGTGTGGCTGTTTGAGAGACAGCCCCTTGACAGTATCAAAGAGACAGATGGAATAGAAGTTGTTGTCACTAAGGAGGAAATCCCACAGGCCGATGTGAAGACAACTACATGGCTGTTTGAAAGCACTCCTTTCCATGAATTCAATGAAAGCAGCATAGAAAAGACTGAAATAATTGGCAAAAGCATCAAAGAGACACTTCAGGAACTTTACAGTCAGAAAATGGTGGACTCACAAGGTATCCTTATTGAGGCAAATGAGGTTGGGGATGTCCGCATGGCAAAGTATAAACTCATGAACCAGGAGGCTCCAATGATCCAAAAAGAAGAGATTATCAGAGGGGATCTGAGCAGCATAATGATGAACCTCCTGAACCGCAGGGAGACTACTGAAAGCGGGATAACTATTGATAAGGAAGAGCGGGGGAACATCAATACCACAGTCAAACAGCTATTCAACCAGGAAAAGGGAATCAATGTTGAGAAAGAGGAAATTATCTGCGGGGACATACAAGAGGCCATAAACAATCTTCTCAAGAGTGAGGGCTCCTCCAAGCAGGGCATTTTGATTCAAGAGGATGAGAAAGGAGACGTGAGGATGACTATCTATTCCCTCTTAAATAAAGGGGAGCGTGCGAGCATGGAGAAGGAGGATATCGTTCAAGGGAATGTTAACAGGACTCTTCATCGTCTCCTCTCCAATTCAAATGGAGAAGACTCTAAAAAGATAAAGATTGGAGACACAGAAAGGGGTAATGTCAGTTTTTACTCCACATGCATTGAGTCTGGAGCCTTGGATTACCTGAGGCAGCTCCAGAACGAATCAGATGAAACTGAAGAAAAGGTGGAAAAAGAGCGTATCATAGGTGGTGATATTGAAGAGACTAAAATCTTGCTGCGGAAGAATCATCAGCAGATTGATCGCACAGTGGCATCAGATGATATTATTCCTGGTGACGTACACAGCATTGTTAAAGTCTTTATGACGGAGCCCACAGTCACCTACAGAAACCTAGAAAAAAAGGATATTCTTAAAGGTGACCTTAGCGCAGCCTTGGATTCGCTGACCCAAGCTATCAATCAGAAAGTCGTAATAGAGAAAGAAGAGGTGGTGAAGGGAAACATACCAACTACTTTGAGGTCTCTGGAGGAGGCCCAACATCAAGCCAAAGAAATGGAAAAGCCAGAAATCATCAGGGGCGACATTAGGAGTGCTCTTGAGTCACTGGAGAAATCAGCAACAACCAAAACAGAAAGAAAGGTGGAAGATTTAGTGTCAGGTGATATTAAAGGGACCCTGAAGTCCCTGGAGGAGGTCAAGCAAGCTGTGAAAGAGGTAGAAAAAGAGGAGATTGTCAAAGGAGACATTCACACTGCCATGCAAAGTTTACAAGATGCATCGAGTGAGAAAAGGATTTATCAGCATCAAGTGAGTGAACAAGGGGATGTTAAAGCCGCTATACAGCTTTTCCTAAAGCCGACAACATCTCCAAAAATCCAGCGTAGGGGAAGCATTGAAGGAGATGTTAAAACATCCATCAAGTCTCTCTATGAAGGACAGGAGACAACGCAGATGGAAAAAGAGGAGGTAGTAAAAGGGGACGTTCAAGGGTCAATCAAGTGTCTAATGCAAAGAAATTCAAAACGCACATATCCTTCCAAGAAAGTTAAAGTCGTCATGAAAAATCCATCAACTGCAAAGCAAGCAGAGCATGAATGCTTACATGAAGCTAAGAGTGAGAGGGCAGCAGTCAATCCAGCCCCTGCTGTGAAAAACCTTTCACAGAGCGTTGAGTCACAGAAGCACACACAGAGACACAATGAAAGCAAATCAGTGAAAACGCAGGTATTAACCCAAGAGGACCACTCTGTTACTGTAGCCAAAACAGACAATACTACTGAGGCCTCTCAACAGAAGAACGTAAAGGAGCAGAAACACAAAGCACTGCCCCCACAGAAAATACAGCCCCCAAAGCCTATTATGATAAAAAATAAACAAATGAGTTGTAATGATCAAACAGAGACTAAAGCAACTGATGTGAATATGATGAAAGAGCTGCAGAACACATCACAGACAAATATTTCAAACAAGCAAACATGTGAAACCAAGACAATCAAACAGGTCCAGACTACAGTGACAGAGAAAACTGTCGTGCATAAGCAGAACTTAACAGTATCAGAGCAGATGTCGACGTCTCGAAAGCAAACAGAGAACAAGGCTCTCGCACAAAAGCAGAACATCAAAAATTTGAGGAGTGATCACCGTAACCTTGACATGAGAGGGAAAGGTGTGATCAAAAAGAAGCCAGAGATTCACTTCCCTCCTCCTCCTTCTTCACCACCTCCACCCTCCGAGTCTGAGCTTTCCCTCCCTCCTCCTCCATCACCAGTATTGGAGTGCCCTGCATCCCCCTCATCTCGGTCCTCTCTCATGAGGCAGGACAGTGACCTCCCACCTCCACCTCCACCACTTCTGCCGCCTGTGGAAAGCATAAGGTCGGAACCTGAATTTTTACCTCCTCCACCTCCTCCACCTCCACCCTCTGTTGATGCACCAGATTTTCTGCCTTCGCCTCCCTCACAGCAGGAGCTGAATGCAATGCCTCAGCCTCCCCCTGCAAAGCTGCAGAAGCCCCTCGGCAAGCCTTTATTCAAAGTCCCCAAGCAGCCAGAAACACCAAAGCAGCACATACAAGTGAAACCCAAGTGGCAAAAAAAGCAAACAATTCCTCCACCACCTCCACCTCCACCTCAGCTCCCTTCTGATCAAGAAACAACAGTGTCAACTGACCATAAAGAAGAATCAAAAATTCAAGAAGTGAAAAAGATTGAAACAAGCAAACAGACCCAGTCTGAATCAACATCAGTGTCAGGAATAAAAATATCAAGCATCCCAGTTGTAAAACCCACGCAAAAAGAAAGCCCACAGCCACCTAAAAAAGTGTTTGTCCCTCCCATCAAACTGCCTCCACCCCCTGACCCTGCTCCAGCCCCAAATACTAGACCATATGCCCGCAAATTCAAAACCCCTCTCATGCTTGCAGAGGAGAAGTACCGCCAGCAAAGGGTGGAGGAGACAGAGCGGAGTAGAGTCACAACTCCCACCTCTCCACCAATTAATACACCCTCCCCTGCTGATGGTGCTGAGCTTTCCGCACCACAGAGCACTGAGAAAGAAGTGGTGACAAAAGCAAAGATTGAAGAAGTTAAGACCATTTCCAAAGAAGAAGAAATATCTGCACAAGACTTAGTTACTAAGAAAGCTCCTTCCCAGATTCCTTTGAGCAAGCCCTTGATCTCAGTGGTAAATAAAAAATCAGCCCCTGGATCTTCCAATGTGGCCTTAGATAAAAGGCATGTTGCCAGCGAGCACTCTACACAAAAAATACTTGCCTCAACTGATGCTGTTAAAAAGAGTCAAAGCTCAGCTGAGAGTCAGGCTGTTTCTGTTTCTCAGTCTCATCATGAGGCCTCAAATATCAAAGTTCAGTCATGCTCGAATGTGGTCACTTCTTGTGTCATGGAGCAGCAGCAGTTTATTAAGAAATCCAGCACCAGGCCTACTGCTGCCACACCGAGTACTGTCCAGGAAAATGTAAATCTTCAAAGCCAGGCAGCGGTCACATTGAAAGCTAAAGATGTAAAGAATATTAATGTGCCTCTGACGCAGGAGGGAAAAACGAGTCCTTCTTTACCCACTAAAATTCCAAAGGTAACTCCGAGTTTCAAGGTGAAAACCTTTAAGATGCCAACAGAGAAGAAAGATGAAAAATGTGACAGTTTGGGACAAAAAGCTGGATTGAAAAGTGAAATGCATTTACAGCAAGAGAAAAGAATTGAGTCACAGAAAAGTGAAACAAAAGAGAATCAGGAAAGCAAACAGCTGACGTCAGAAAAAACTGAGATGAAAACGGAAATGAAAGTAAAGGAGAAAAAAGGTCAGGTGACCACACCTGCGAAGGAAGTAGAGGTTCACATGAAGAAGGGAAGTCAGGTGCACAATGAGATTGAAGTAAAGCTGTCACCATCTGTTACACTGCCTAAGGCGGCTAAGATAACATCTGCAGCAGCTCATCAAGGACAAGGTCACATATCTGTCTCCCACAGCCAGCAGAGCATGAAGACAGAGAACGTTCAAAGACGCCAGGAGGTGGTTGTGACTGAGAGTGTGGTGCTGCAAAGCCTTCAGACGCAAAAACAGCAAACAATACAACAAGCAACAGAGACGAGTAAAATGCAGACAAAGGAAGTGAAGTCGAAAGGTGAGTCTAAGGACGCAATAGTTAAAGAAACAAGGAATATGACCCACAAAGATGAAGCTCGTTCAGAAGAAATCACAGATTTAGAGAAATGTAATGTGATGCAGAAGCTGCATGCTCAAATAAAAGAGCTCGAGGGCACACCAAGCAAAATAGACTCCAACGCTGTCAGGATGATTATAAGTGAACTCCCTGACTGGGTGATGGGCTCAGTGGAGAAAAATAATTTAAGTGAAATTGCTAAACAGCAAAGTAAGAAAAAGTTGAAAGAGATGATGGTCTATGTGAGAAATATTATTCAGGCCAAGCTCAGGATTTTGAAAGAAAACTTAACAGCTGTGGAAAAGCAAGAAAAAGAAGAAGCACCTGTGCCACCACCAGTGGCTCCAAAACCTGACAGGAGTGGTTTTAGTGGAGCAACAGCAAAGATATCAAAGATTAGTATTGGTTCATCCAAAACCGAAAAGAAGACAGTTGAAGAGAAAAGATCACTTCAAGAGAGCAGAGGGGAGGTGGTTGATCACAGAGTGTCCTCCCCGCTAGCAAGCATCCGCACTCCATCACCTACTTTCATCAGTATTGAATCAAGGAAGGTAGACTCACCCCTCAGGGTGACTCCTTCTCCTCCGCCCTACAAATCTACCGGGACGCCTCCACCTCCTCCACGAAAATCATACACACCCACGTCTACCTTCAGCAGGGCCACTCCATCTCCCACCCTGAGCCGCTCTGAGAAGCTGATGAAACTGAGGGATACCACCTCGAGGCTGTCTCGCGGCATGACCCCTCCACCTCCCATGTCTGTCCCAGAGTGTTTTGCATCTGATAGAGAACAACCATCCCCATTCGGTGACCGAGGGACTCCTATAGAGATAAATGAGGAGGGGGTGGTGGATGTTACAGAAATGGTGGACTCAATGATGACGGTGAAGGACAAAAAGTCTTTTTTTGAGGAGGCACAGAGGGCTGAGGTGAACAAGATGTACATACGGAAGGATCCCATTGATATCCCTGAACGTTTGGGACCTGATGCAGAGGAAAGCCCAGAGACAGTGACTATAGATCTTCTGAAAGAGGATCTCCCAAAGGTTGACCTGTCTAAGCTGGTAAATAGATTTGAATCTTCAAAACCAAAGGTCTATGTCAGGAAAGAGCCTATTTTCATCGCAGAGAGGCTGGGGAGTGATACTGAGGATGCAGACCATGACCCACAAACCCCCCAAAGGACTGAGGAAATCCCCACATTCAATGTTAAAGCAATAAAGGATGTATTTGAGACAGGAGAGCATAGTTCCCAGGCAGCCCGAGAGCTAAGAGAACACATAGAAAGAAGAGAATCTGAGTCGGCCTATTCCGAGCCGGTGGGTCACTCCGAAGCGACATCAGTCACTGAGCAATTCTGCAGCATTGATGACTTTGGAAACATGACAAGGGAGACAAGGAGTGAGGTACATTCTGGGAGCTCTGTGACCCGTGGTAACCCTCCATCCTACGCCGACGTGGTGAGAGGCAGGGTTCCAACAGTTGCCGTGCCCCCTGAGGCCTCCACAGAGGAGCTGCTGAGAAACTTCCAGCAGTCGTGGGCTCAGAGCCAAGGAGTTTTCCAGAACCTGGGTTTCAGCGTCACCGAGCAGAGGACTTCTCAGATTGTAACACACCAGCAGGAGACCGTCATGGGTAAACCAAGCTGTGCAGCATGAGGATACTAAACCTGGTGTGACGGTGTGTTTAACATGCTTTGTGTGTTAGAACTTGAAGGCATCACCTGCATTGTGTGGCAAGAAAAAAAGCATTAATGCTGGTTTGACACTGTTATTTATGTCCCTCGATTTCCTCTGATGTGTTTAATTTGATTTAAACAGTTCCCTCTTAGCGCAGCTTGCATTTTAGGTGCTGGCTGTTCACAGGTTACACTCTGTCCTGTTTATTCATGCCTCGGATGTGTGAAACTGCTGATGATACTAACATATTGAACTCATATTTCTCTTGCCTTGCCACTGAATGTGCAGTTTTCAGTGTGAGGCAGCAGAGAACTGATCAAAATGTCTCCTGCAAGAAAATAGTCATACTTTTAATTAAATTTTGATTCTATGCTTCAGTTGAAGTTCGAAGTAACTACATTTACACAGCGTTTGCTGTAATTATGAAAAACTCTTTCAGTCGTTTAAAGACAACATAGTAAAGAGGAGTTTAATAATAGGATTCACTGTGTTTATAGAATGCATAACAGCACTATTATATGCTGTCACCTCTTATAACACAATTAAACATTTATTTTACCACTTCCTTAGTAAGTTTCTTGAAAAAAGATACATAATTCATGAGAATCGTAATGAAAGCAATTATAGGAACTGAGATCATGTGTAATAAATAAAATGAAACCATTGATTTGGAAATGTGCAAACGTCCTTTTTTGTGCTGTGGATTTTGACATTGGTTATATGCACCCTTTTCTTGTTGCACATATATCTAGTAATTATAGATACCATAGGAACTGCTCAGTTTGAAGCATGCTGAAATGTAATTATCCTTTACAATGATTTACATTAATTAGCTTGTCAAACTGTACTAATTCATGCTATGTAGCAAAGTGTTTTGAAAGAAAAACAAACAGAGAAATCAAAGGGTCACATGGTCATTACCTGGAAAAACAGGCAAAAACAATTGTTATTGTTTTTCTTTTCTTTTATTTCTGTTGTTTCTCTCTTTTTCCATTACATAAAATCCTTCAAATAAAGTAGTGTGTTCAGGAAAACTCTAATGTTCACACTATAACTGATGATGAGGGATTACAATCACATGTCACAGCCTAAAAAGTCTGGGGACCTACTGCTCTAGATCACATTGGAAATTCACCAATACAATGTCCTGCGCATTATTAGACTTTGGATACCAAATTACACTGCCCTTTCCAGGCAATTAGAAAAAAAAAAAAAAAACTTGACCTGCATACTGAACTCTTTCCTCTTTTATTCTGCAGAAAATTCGAATTCCAGAGTCCGAACTGTGCAGGGTGTGTCGGAAGAGGGTGTACCCCATGGAATCGCTGATCGCGGACAAACAAAACTTCCATAAAAGCTGCTTTCGCTGTGAACATTGCAGAGGCAAACTAAGGTGAAGCTATTTCACACATCAAACAGCATTTGTATTGTTTCTGGTTGCGTTATTTTAACCTTTTGTTTTCTTTGTTTCTCACAGTCTTGGCAACTACGCCTCTCTCCATGGACGAATGTATTGCATACCACACTACAAGCAACTGTTCAAGTCCAAAGGAAATTATGATGAAGGATTTGGACAGAAACCACACAAAGAACTATGGAATAACAAGAACCAGCAGGTTCCAGCTGATAAAACAAAAATCAAATCACCATCACCTGAAAAGAAAGTCATGGATTCCAGATACTCCGCTGCTCAGAACACGTTAATCACTCAAGATACTGACACAAGCAAATCAGTGGATGACAACAAAAAGCCCACGAGTAAGATTGCTGTGGTGTGGCCGCCACAAACAGATTCTCCAAAGAAATCCTTCACTATCGAGGAGGAGTTGAAGTTGGTTAAGCCATCATGGCCCCCTAAGGAGGGCTCAGCTCAGGAAAATGACGACATGGATCAGCCTAAGAAGCCTTTGTTAAAAGAAAGTGATATTCCCACAGCAAAGGAACAAAATGGGCCCAAAGAAAATAACAAGATTCAGGAGAGTGCCTGTCTAACAGAAAGTGTGAAAAAGCATGAAGAGACTCCTGCGGTGTCTGAGGCTCCGGCCTCCCCCTTAGTCGCTGAGGAAGCAGGGAGTGTTACTCACACTCGAGAAACCAAAGAGTCAAACAGTGGCTCTGAGGCTGGGGCACAAGTGGGTTCACAAATGGACTTTGAAGTGCAGCCTGGAGTGGAAGAGAAAGAACAAAGCGAAGGGAATGACGGTAGAGCTGTGGAAAGGCAGAAGAAGAACAGCATAGACAGGATGGAGGATGTGAAAGTGAATGGACATGATGAGCAGATAGAAAGTGCAGCGGGTGAAGGTCAGGAGAAAATAGATAAAGGAAATAATGATGGTGTGAACAATGGGGAGGCGGTAGACGTCACGTTAATAGATGAGGAGGCAACATCAGGACTGACACCGAATGCAAATTCTAACAATAATAATAACAATAGTACTGGCCAGACACTGTTTGACCAAGAAATCCTGTTCCAAGGGCTTAATGACACACTCTTTCTGACAGATACAACCACAGTAACAGATTTCTCCCAGGCTGATCACTTTGAAGAATCTAAATGGATGCCAAGTGAAGTGCTGCAATTGGCACAGAGGGATGATGCCTTTGTGCCAGCGAGTGCCAAATGTACTGAAGCCACAGACTGCTATTCAGACACAAACTTCTTCACAGAGACGGCAGAGGGAATGTTCGCTTTCAAAAACGAGGCCACCGAGCCAAAGATTAGCACATCAAGTTTCCTCGAGGACATTTTCGCCGGCCTGAGTACGAGCAGCTCCAGCCTCCTATCTGATTTCAAATCCGACATCTTTAGTCGATCTGCCGGGGAGACGCCTGCGGTGTCAGCGCTGGATGACCTTTTGGATTTTGGGATGGAGGAAAAAGAAGGCGCAGATAAAGAAGGAGATGTGAGGGGAAAGGGTGAGAGCGGTGACAGCTCTGCCACAAACTACAGCACAGGCACGTCTCTGTGGGCAGATGATGATGATGACACGCTGACAGTGGAGGAGCAGATCAAGAGGAACAGATACTACGATGACGAAGACAGTGACAACTCTTGAATTCAACCAGTTTTGCTAACAATCGGGCAGCCTTGACCACATGTCATTTCATGTACGTCCATGGAGAGATGAACTGCTCTGATTTAATATAGTGTTTTTGTACCGAGTTTTAAAATCATATATCTGCTCTTTGATTCATTATCTACAGTAGCTTTGTTTGATGCCGACTGAATGCACCTGGTGTGCAGAGAAATGCAAAGTGGATATTTGTTCTTGGACGCTACTTAGTATGCATATCCATATTCTAGCTGACTTATCTCAACAGGGCTATATTCTCAAAATTTGCAATATCTTTTCTTGTGTATTTCATGAAACAAATGGCTGCCAGCTTTCTTTTGTGTTCTTTTTTCATTTCTATTATGTCTCCTGGTTGAAATAAAGCTTCATGAACTTGACACTATATGACTTTTTAATCAATAAGTGTACAGACAAGCAGGAGCGGTAATGGTACTTAGCTGTATCTCCTTTGTATTGCTGGCTAGTTTGATGTATAGCCTACCTAGATAACACAGTCCAGCTGAGATCTCTTTGGCGAAAGGTCTATCGATTTTTACTGAAAGAGCAGATCTGTTGCAGAAGTTACAGATTTTTCCATTAGGTGGCTTTTGTCACCTCTGACTGATTTTTTGCCCTTCTCAGTTACAGCTGGAACATGTAGGGTAATTGGCTGCAAAGAGAATATACTGCACCGTTAATTACACCAGCAAAAAAGTGCTCAGAAAAGTGGTGGCTTTATAAATTTTGTCATGCTACGTTGTGCTGACAGTTCCGTGAAGTTGGGGAAACACTGTTGCCAAGTTGATAATTCAGCATACTTTCCAGAAATGCTGCTTGGCATTTTTTAAATTGGGCTATTTTTTTCTCTAATGTTTATGTTTTCATTGACAATCTAATGTAGATGCAATTCAGTACATTTTTGTACATTGTTGTTGAGCTTTCTGCCAGCAGATCCCGGATAACCACCTACCCAATCAGATAGGACAGGCAAAAGTATCGTACCTGTCCAGTGTTTGTGAGATTTGTAAATGCATTATTGATTGTTGCTTGCTAGGTCGCCAAAGATCAAAAGAAAGGTTTTTCAAGTGTGTCTTAAATCAGTGATATTGTGACCCTGTGTGCATTAAAAGAGCTACTGGCCTCTGCAGATGTTCCTGTGTTCCACGATTCGCCTGAAGAGATCCCTTTTTGACATCATCCCAATGGAACACTGTTCTGTGTAAATTAACTCGATTAAAAAAAGTTTTGTGGGTCCAGAGCAAGCTGTGTGATACAGTGTTGTCATATAGCTTCACTATCCAGCTTTAAGACAGTATTCCAGTTGTAAATGTTTATTTTTTTATTTGAAATTTGCTATAAAATGAATCATAATTCATTGAACACCTATCAACAGTGCAGAGATATTCACTTCTAAAAGTTGTGGAGTGAGGCTCTTCTCTTCTGACCAATAATATAATTTCAATTATTTCAGCTTATTAGTAAGTGTTATAGGTTTTTATTAATTGTAAATTTATAATGAGGACTACCTGAAGTTCTGAGCTGACAGAACATAGCAGAGTGTAGTAGAGTGTAGCAGAGTGTAGTAGAGATTAGCAGAGTGTAGCAGAGAGAAGCAGAGAGTAGGCTTTAACACTCTGAGTTAGACAGATCAAGTGCAACGCTGGCCTATTTCTGCTACCATCATCGTGGTACCAGCCTTCAGTTACAACACACACATGCTATTGTGCTTTAAAGTAATTACCAGGCAGCTGTCCTAAACGTTCATCCATCTTTGAACAATCCAGCTAGTTTCCACTGTTTTAGGTTTTTATAGCAGTTCTTGTGCTTGTAGTCCATCAAAATTTCATCATACAGTTCACTGTTCAGTGATGGTTAGGTTTGATGGATCCAGGTTATGCACTCTGCTGATACACCCAGCTAAAACAAATGCACAAACACAACAGTCCTGCAGTAAGTCCTGTTTGGTCAAGGTGCTATATGGTAGACTATGGAAGAGGCCGCATATTTCTGTCTGAACCTGACACGAGTCTAAGTGTGGTGGCCAAATGTGACCCAAACCCAACAAGCATATTATATTTCATATCTGATAAAGTTAGTTTTACGCAAGGTTTGTTGAAATGTCGCTCTCCTCTTGTCATTAAATGAACCAGACATATCAGTGCTTCGTCAGATTTTGAACTGCAGTTATGCCCATTTTGCCTACCTGACCTAGCAGAACTGAACCGAACATGATTCCAAATTTCAGAGAGAACCCAACCTGAACCCTTGGGTAGTGACCACTGGGGTCAACCAACAATTTTCATTTAATATGGCCCCTGGAGATCACTTTCTAACTATCACTGCACTTTCAGATTCTGACCAGGGTTGCCTGTTCCTGATCTAGACAGAGACCAGTAGCTCCTACAAATGAACATGCTGTAAGCTATTAATAGTGCCTTTCAGTGAAAGGTAGATGTCCTTAACCCCAAGCAGAACTACTCGTCCATCCTGCTGATATTCTTCCTGAATCCTCCCCTGCAGTCAACTGGGAGGTTCATATCTGCTAAGATGCCATCAGATCACTCAGGTGTGAGCCGTCGCTCCATTGCTTTAAAGTCAATTCCTATTAAACAAATCAGCATCATACTCCTGGCTCTAGGTCGGGAGGAGGACATGCGCTGCTATCCCTTCCCGTCAGGCGGCAGCTGATTGGTCGGCTCCTATCATCTATCCTCCGCCTCCTCTTCCTCTCTCCAGGAGCGTGCCGCGCGAGACGCCGGGGCAGAGAGAGGAGGCATCCGCGCGCTGTGGAGCGGACGGAGCTCAGCGTCTTCTAGGACAAGTTGTGACGGCGGGACACGGAGAACAACACCGGTAGGTGATGAACAACGCTGAAAATGTTTTGTTTCCGTTGTGTGGTGCGTGTGAGCCACAGGACGGACGCTGTGTTTGGGAGCAACACTGATATAACGGTCCGTCATCCGCTGTTTTGTTTAGGAATGCTTCGTTTGACCCGCGCCGTGGCAGCTAATTTGGTCCTCAAATTAGGCGCAAAATGCAGTTTCCAGTAAACCGACTGTCTTGTTAGGCGACAACAGTGGAATTTTAAACTTCCACTTAAAGGTTAACTTTAAATAAATTGTCCTTTCAGAGCGGCTGGGCAGAGGTTTTTTTGAAGCTGTTACATGTTGTGTGATGTTTGTCGGCTCAGCAGGTTGGTGAGGGATCACTGATAGACTTAATGTGTCGGTTTAAGTGCGAGTCATTTAAATAAGAAAAAGGCTTAGTGGCTTCTTGGCATTTAAATGTGTGTGAGAGAAAAAGGGAGCAAGGCAGAGACAGAATAAATCCACATAAGAGCATTGTGCCTTTCATAAAGCTGTGCACTTTATAGCCTCATATCAAGCACAATGATTTATCTGGATGCTAATCCATTCCATTTAACGTGAACTGGTAAAATCCACCAGCACTCTGTTTCATAGCATAAAGGGACGAGTGTCATCATGTTTTATCAATGCTACACTTCTCCAAGGAAGTGAAAGGGACAGTCAAAATAGAAAGCGAGGGGATGTAACCCTTTGTGGCGAGCTGTAGTCAAGAGGTCAGAACAACAATTCACAGCTAGTGTCTCTGCTCGCTGTGAACAGCATGCCTAAGCCTCCAAAAATCCATTTCTAGAGATTTATTTTGACAGTTGCTTTGAAATCCTGAATGCCACAGATCTCTAACGCATCTCCCTCCTACTGGTCTGATCCTCTTCTTTTGGAATTACACCGCTCCTTGAAGTGGTTACATCAATACTCCTTCACACTGTTTCTCGCCGTGGAGTAATACCGGAGAAAGCCAAGCCCATCTCTTTTGTGAGCACGGAGGGCTTTCAACCTTACCACGTTGCCTGGGTTAATACCAGCAGCTCTGCCAAAGTCTCTCATTTAAGCCCATATTCTGGTGCCCAGCCAGGTACTGATACTGCACAAGTGGAGGGGAAGAATAAAAAATGTTCGATTTAATTTCAGAAATGTCCCACAGTTCACATTTGTCTCCTGTGACATGAGACACTCACTTAGTCGATGACATATTGAAATGAGTACCTTGCACGCATGGATGATTTCTGATGACAGCGGTGGATTTGGTGTAGTTTGGTGACAGAGCAACTGATTCTGTGTTTCTACAAAAGCAGACAGATGGGAATTGATCTCATGTTGCATGTCCTGCTTCAAGAATTCCCATTTTTCTTTTGGCACTCGACTGCAGCATGACTCAAAGCCCCCTGTTTAATTAGGAAGTAATTTTCTGTCATCAAAGCTTCGACAAATGTTCAGATTTGGAAACAAGTTACAGTGAACAGTTGCATAATTCCACATTGTGCTACAATCTTTTCAAAACTGCCTATGATGATGATATGATTGTGGATTAATAGGTTGGGGTATAAAGCACCTTTAGAATTCCGCACTCATGATGCCTGTAGGTTTTCACCAATTTAAAATGCTATAAATGCTGCCTTGGTAGTAAATCACCATTAAAGTCTCTTGTAAGTCTCATCACATCCTTTATATCTATAAATAGGCTGTTTACATCTGCTGTGTTGTAAACTACATCTTATTGACATCCTGAGAGAGGAAGCAAGTCCCTGGGTGTGCATCTAATAGGCCTGGCTTTAACTAATTTATCCCTCGTGTGGGAGTTTGACATGTAAAGGCATCCCGCCTGTTTGAGTTAGTGGCTGAAAGTGACGTCACAGTTGATCTTTTGAGATGTTCTGCATTAAAAAAACGTGATGGCAATCTCATTCCGGAAATTGAAGCTGTATTTCTGGCTGAAATGAATCTTGTAGAAGCCTGCAAGCAAGACAAGATAGTCTTAATTATGTCATATTTTTGTTGTGGAAGTGAGTGGAGTTGGATTTATGGTGCAACGCAGCAATCCCAGCTGAGATAAACTGTATGTGGCAGTGATGAATGGCGTTTGGAAAGGCCGCAACAGAACGGTGTATTACAAACCAACATATTAACTCGTTCACAATCTCAGTGCTGCTTTTGCTGCCGTTTCTTGTCAACAGAATTTAAAAGGAAAATCTGTCAGTTCGTGTGTTCCTGTTTGTTACCACGTGCACTGGCATTTCGGTGCCTTCAGGGAACATATTTCTTTCAAGTGTACAGCTTGCCTTGTCAAATGTCACTGCTGTTTTGTCAGAGTCTCCTTTGGAACTGCTGCTTTATGAAGACCTTTAGCTTTTTTTCCCCCTCCTCATTATCACCGTTGGATTAATTTCATGTTTGGCAAACCTGCTCGGCTATTCATCATCAGGATCAACACCCTACCACCATGCAGGGAGGAATCCATCATAGAAAGCCGGGCAGAGATGCCAATTTCTCTGCTGAGTAAGGGGCACGACCGCAATCATAGGTAAATCCAAATGTTCATGCACTGTTGAGTTATGTTTCTATGCATGTATGAGGGCACATGATTGATGTCAAGTTCAGGCTCATTCTGGCATTGTGGGAAATGTCAGTAATCATTGAAAGTAAATAAAAGTACAATTACAACTTCCTCTCTGGCAAGATGACTCAAATATTCAAGGCTGAAATTTCCCTTTATCTGAGTCAACATATACAAGAATGCTGTGTTTTTCAATGCACTTCTAGAGTTTTTTATGCAACCAGGTGGCTTAAGTGACTGAAGATGTCAGCAGCCACTTTTATATATACTCACTGAGTGTTTGAATGAGCTGTTTGCCACTCTGTATTTATGCTTGGCAAAATAAAGGGATAGAGATAGTGTGTTTCACGCATAGCTATTTATATACAACTAGAGGCAACGTAGACACCTCGTCACCTTCGTCTGGGCCAAAACGTGGCATGAGAAAACAAGTATGGCGTCAGTTCAGTTTGTCTAAAGCTGAAGAAGACCTAGGATCGTACAGTAGTTATACAAGCTGTAAACAAAGCAGCATCTTGGACGTGTTTGCTTGCTGTTTTCACATTACTCGCACTCAGCACAGACAGTGTGTGGCTATCTGTGATCAAGAACATGTCTGAAATGTAGTTGGAAATGGCACAGGGGCTCAGAATAGGTCCAGTGGTACAGAACACTGTTACATCCCAGCCTAGGGGAAACCTAGACACTTTTGCCGGCACAAAGAAACCACCAGCAAGAAGTTTGTTTTATTCAGTCTATCTTTTTTGTTTCTGACAAGGGATTACTTTAGGGTGGGTCCAAACATGACCTATTCACAGTCATCAACCAATCAAAAACACTCACCTGTAGCCCATTTCACAGAGCCACAAGCATATGCACACAGATCCACAGAAGCACAGAGAGGCACAATGTACCACAGCCATATCACAACAATTTCAAAGTTAAAATTTCACTTCATCACTCGAGTTAATACACTGCTCAAAAAAATACTTAAACACTTAAACAACATATCCTAGATCTTGATGAATGAAATCTTCCAGTTATAAATCTTTATTCATTACATAGTGGATTGTGTTGAGAACAAAATAACATAAGAATGATCAATGGAAATCAAACTTATTATCCCATGGAGGTCTGGATTAAGAATCATACTCAAAATAAAAGTGGAACTGTCAGATCACAGACTTCTCAAGACAATTCCAAACGAGGCTTAATAGTGTCAGTGAATGAAACGAAACATGATGTCCCAGAGGTGCTTGATTGGATTCAGGTCTGGGGAATGGGCAGGCCAGTCCTAGCATCAATGTCTTCATCATGCAGGAACTGCTGACACAGTCCAGCCACATGAGGCCTAGCATTGTCATGCATCAGAAGGACCCCAGGGC
>OMLM01000067.1:105445-130896 GCA_900302695.1 Helostoma temminkii | reverse complement strand
AGGCTCCATCTTTTTTACTTATATGACTATGTTCACGTAAGGACAAATTAAGTGCACAATCCCCACCATTTTGTATGGACAGCTGCAAACGCTTCACAGATTACCATGGCCAGACAAACACACCCCAGCAGCAGGGATCTATGGACAAGACTAATGTTTACAGAGACAGGAGAGAAGCTCTGTTTCCATCAAACAGACCAGGGCAGAATTTTCCTGGCTATTAGCAGGAGACCAGAGAACAAAGAGTTTCCTCTGCTATCTTCACACCGGCCAGCCCACCAAAGCTACTGCATTGTAGAGTGCAGTTTGGCATAGGGGGGTTATCAGAGAATAGCTAGAGACAACCTTTCTGGTTTGTGTAAGTCATCCTGTTACTTACAGTGCAGTGAAAAAGTATTAGAGTATTATTTTTTGCATATTTGTCACACTTAAATGGGTAAATACAAAATTATAATTTCACTTATTAGGGGAAAAAAGCTGTCCAAACTTGCTAAATTCAAGTACAGGTGAGAAACAAAGTAATTGACATGTATCAGTCTAGAAAAGGTTCCAAAACCACTTGAAGGTTTTCAGCGAACCACGGTAAAAGCCATTATCCACAAATGGAGAAAACTTGGAACAGTGGTGAACCTTCCCAGGAGTGACCGCCCTACAAAAATCACTCTAAGAGTACCACAGCAACTCATCCAGGAGGTCATAAAAGACCCCAAAACATCTAAAGAATTGCTGGCCTCACTTGACTCAATTAAGGTCGGTGTTCATGATTCAACAATAAGAAAGAGACTGAGAGCCACTGCTGACCAAAACAAACACAAAGGCTTATCACACATTTGTCAAAAAAAACATCTTGATTATCCCCAAGTCTTCTGGACAAAAGTTTAACTTCTTGGAATGTGTTAAATCTGGCACAAAACCAACACAGAATTTCATAAAAACAACATCATATCAACAGTCAAACATTGTAGTGGTAGTCTGATGGTCTGGGGCTTCAGGACATGGACGACTTGCCATAATTGATAGAACCATACTTGAGCTATGCAGCAGGACAATGATCCAAAACACACCAGCAAGTCCACTTCTGAATGGCTCAAAAAATAAGTAAATAAATAAAAAAATAATTAAGGTTTTGGAGTGGCCTAGTCAATGTCCAGACTTAAATCCGATTGAGATGCTGTGGCATGACCTTAAACAGGCTGTTCATGCTTGAAAACCTTCCAGTGTGGCTGAATTAAATCTATTCTGCAGAGAAGAGTGGGCTAAAATTCCTCCACAGCAATGTGAAAGACTCATTGCCAGTTATTGCAAGAGCTTGATTGCAGTTGTTGCCGCCAAGGGTGGCACAACTACTTATTACGTTTAGGGAGCAATTACTTTTTCTACATAGAACCAGCCAGGTTTGAACATGTTTTTTCCCTTAATTAATGAAATCATGTAAAAAACTGCATTTTGTATTTACTTAGGTTAAAATGTGTTTGATATTATGAATCATTTAAGTGTGACAAAAAAAATGCAAAAAAAGGGAAGGGGGAAATACTTTTTCACAGCACTGTAGGCAGCTTAGACTTTTTAAAAAACAAGTTATAGCTGTGTGTGGTTAAAATATAGTCTTGAATCACTGGCAATTTACTGGAGGTAATGCTGACACTTTACTGGAGGCTACTAGATCCCTTAAAAAATCTAACTTAACATAACTTGCTCTATTTTGTATTCTGACTGAGTTCATGTTGTCTTCCTGCATTTGCTGACTGGATTTCCCCTATTTCCCTATTTTCAAGTAGGCTTCAGGAGTCTTAAATGAGACCTTTCAGTAAGCTGCTTCCCAAAAACTGAATAGAAAGACACAACCAAAAGGTCAAACTGACCTCACATTTTAATAAAGCAACATAAAGAAGACATTTAAACGTGTACTGCTTCATATGTAACTGTGAAGTTATGCATAAGAATTATTTTATTTTACCATACCTGTAGGTCAAAGAATTTGCTGTATCGCCTGTAGATGACATGGGAAGTGGAATCTGAGTAAGTGACGTTGATGAGGTACACCTAGTGAAAGAAGCACAAACAAAAGAGGCCCATTACGAACAAAGTCACTCTGTCAAAGACACCACAGCACCCCCTAAGCTTAAGTTACTCCAATGATACAAAGTGCATTCCCTACAGACTTAACTTCAAGAGGTCGTCAAAGGGCAAACAAACTCATTATGTCCATCTGTTTCAGTCACACACTGGAAATCCATTAGGGTTCAGTGAGAAAGTATTTCATCATTATCATTCATTATCATTATCATTCATACCGAAGTACAATTGTGGTTTGAGTGCAGCCTTTTCAATTTGGATATTTAAAATATTTTAAGATAAGCGTGCTTAAATTTGACCTATAATTCTATGGGTTCAATAACAATAACATATCTAAGTCATGGTTTGTTTTTGTATTTTACTTTTACAATGTCCACCTGAGTAACTTTCTGAGGAAACGAAAATTGCTCCCATCATGTCAGCAGCTTCCAGGAGTCCTATCTATCACTGCGAAAAATGACAGGGAACAATTGTTTACCCATACAGAAGCTGAAATGGGAATATCATTTCCTTGGCAAATACCAGTTATTTACAGAACAAAAACACAGTTGTCGGAAAAAAAATCCCAAAATAGTTTGTCTCAATAAAATAGGGCTCACAAACACTTCTGCGTGCCTGAAGTTGCGCAGGAGGTTGAACAGTGTGCATTTTCATCTTAGCACATGGCACAGAGTGTTTACAAAAGCAGTATTTACACATGTGGTGGCAATCTGCAAGGACGCGAGTTACTAGTTTGAAATGCAATCTTCATTCTGCACACAGTTCATTACAGAAATAGTGTGCAGCAAGGCATAACAAGTTCTCCAGCAGCTTGCTAATTAAATACAGACAACATGACTAAACACTCCGAATGTAGGCAACAGCATGGTTCTGAGTGTGTGTGAGGTCAAAATACATACCCAAAAAACCACAAGCCATGTTTATGCTGCAGCAGAAAACCATATGAGATCAACACATTATTATGGGTTAATCAATGAGCGGATTTTCAGTAACATTTAGGGTAACTCATTTTGATGGTTACAGGCAACATTATCAAGCCTATGTTTATTAGCCCTTTACAATTTTATGCAGAAGTATTTCACTCTTTACAGTGGATCCATATCAAGTAAACACCACAAATGAATGCACA
Source organism: Helostoma temminkii (assembly GCA_900302695.1). Taxonomy (NCBI): domain Eukaryota; kingdom Metazoa; phylum Chordata; class Actinopteri; order Anabantiformes; family Helostomatidae; genus Helostoma; species Helostoma temminkii. Next base: position 127,691 of record OMLM01000067.1, on the reverse strand, counting down.
ATAATGACTGTATGAGGGTGCATCTGCATTAAATTACTGAAAATGGTGGTCATATATTGCTGACAGGCACATTTTTAAAGCCTGTAAACTGCACAAAGACTGAGGACTTGCCATTGGGTCCTACATCTTTTGAAATGATCCCCCCCTGGCAGTGTATGTAAACAAGGAATAGTTGCCATGCACTCTCTGGCTCCAATGCCATGAGTCTCTGAAAGGAAGTCACACTTGAACAGTGAGGACAAAAGACAAAGGGTTGCTTCTTTCCTCAAACCGGATAAGCATTTTCAGTTGCTTAGCTCATAGATAATGACATTTTTTTTTACCCCTCCTCTTTTTCCCTCATGGGGACTTCCCAGTCAACCCTCACCTCCGGCTTCCATCCCAAGGGAAAGTCTGTGCCCTGTGTTTATTGGCCTCTAGGACACTCCCTCAGCAGGAGATGGATGATGCAATTGATCCTAACTCCCAGGTTAATTCATCCAATTGTACCTGATGGACTAAGTGATTTTCCCAGGTCCATTGAGATGTGTCCTATGGTTCATCAGTTCTGAAGACCTAAATCACCAAGATTAGTCCAGTTTACATCTACAGCCATGATAGCAGTTGTCTGAGGCTGCTCATATCATAGCAGTGCTTTGTGCTAAATGCAGAATTTAGAGAGGTAATATTGTCACACTGACATAGCTTACATCCAGAACTTGTATTGTTTGTCGTTGTACGGTTTTTATTACATTTTTAGCAAATTTGCCAAACACTGACAAATTTTCATGGTCTCCAGAGGATGAATTTTCCACACCTACCATCTGGATAGGCACAAATTTTCTAGAGGCATTAATAGCCCCCACAAGATGTATCATAATGATCTTTGTTCAAACACTCAAAAGACCAGATTCCCACAATCTCTCAAACAATAGATCCTGACAAACTGTTGCTGTTCTCATCAAACCAGTCATAAGCTAGTAACAAGAAGAGCTGTCTGACTAAACCAGAAATTCCTCACAACTCATTGTGCAAAAACCTCTACCATGTTGTTAATACCCCAGGTTCTAAACAGGCCACTGGATGCACAAACAGTAGCTAGTAGTAGTGTTATTGATACTACTGATTGATACAACACATACACTGTACATGAGATTTGACACTGTTGATCTGTTTGAAATAAGGTCTTGTAAGTGAACGTGTCACATATAGTAAGGGACATGACATGTTACTGCCAAGCACACGTGACAGTAAACATACCCTTATAAAACACTGTGTCAAAACCTGTGTCATACAGAGAAGTATGGGTCTAATACAATTTATTCATCACAACATCACACATTGACTTACTTACTTACTTACTTACTTACCATTGACTTTCACACAATAGCTATGTGGAGTAAAAGCCACAGCTGTGTGTATGCTGTGATTTTATACCTCTAAAGCAGTTAAATAATTTTGATTTAATGATGACGGCAATCTTTCCTTGTAGTTTTTAATCCATTGTAACTCCACACCTTTATTTTAGGTGCCTGATAGCCCAACTTGAACTATATTCAAGTCATATACAGGTGTTTTGTTTTCATAGATGCCTATTGATTTGTAATTTGTTTTGCATTAGACATAACCATCAACCATAGAAAAATGTTATGCAGATGTAAACGTATGCAGATATACATGATGACAGGATTAAATTAGTGCAGTTAGTGAGATGTGTTTTCTAGCTGCTCAGATTCAAGGAGAAGAGACAAAGCAGAGATTTTTTTATAGGCTGGGATCTCTCTCCAAGATAATGTCAGAAAACATTACATTTAAATGTGGATATCTCCCTTCTGCCACTGATTAAAAGCTCCCCTGTGAACTATGATAACTGAGAGGTGCTGAGCAAAAACCTGGGCTAAAGAGAGGTTACACAATGCAGTATATTTCAAAAGTTGGTCCTCTAAGGAATGATGGGTTCAGGTTTGGAGAAAGAGAGACTGGGTAAACTTTATAAACTGGACCAACAAGAGTACAATGAAAATGCTAAATGGTGATGATGACATCGTTGACAACATTACCAGACAAAGAAGTTGGCAAAGATGTCAACATTGCCTTTTAGCAGAGCTTTGGCAATGGTCGAGTATCCCTAAAGCCCAGAGGACAATGATGGAAGCACGCACCCCATTAAAGACCATCTGATCATATATATGAGTCCCAGGGAGTTCAATATAAGTGTGACTCATATTCATATCTGCCTAGTGTGGTATTCTTCATAAAAGAGGTGGAGTTTTTTTTATTTCTATTTCTATTCTGCTTTAGGTTCCCATTAGGTGTTAGCACAGTCTTTAGCTTCATGTCATGTAGTCAGGAAAGTCAGACAGAGAGATATTAGCACAGAAACAGGGAGTGACAGAACTTTGTGATCTAGTAGTAGTTGTTTATCTGCCTGTATGTGTCAGTCCTTAATGCTGGGATTTGATATGAAATTCTGACCAAGAAGCGAATAGCATTATCTCAATAAGATTTAAGGTGCAACTGAAAATACCGAGTTTGTTTACATTTTCCTCTCTTTCCTTTGGCAGGGCTGTCTGTTCTATTGACTGCTGTCAATCAAAAGACACTACCACACACAAATAGCTGGGAGTATTTCTAATATTTAGTTGTTTTGTGCTTCTAATAATAAAAATATTGACAATAAATATATAATATATTGGACAGCATTGCGTACTACAGAATTGGACGACTAAATGTCATTTCAGTCGGCGTGTAACTAATGTTTACATTAAAGCTTTGCTAGCTGAGCTACCAGCTTTGTGCTAAATGCTATGGTGAGAATGCTAACATGTCTTTTAGCAGGTGTCATGTTTACTACTTTCACCGTCAGAGATATAATGCAATACAGAAAAGGAGATTCGTGCTGGTATTCCTGGATACCAGTTTCATTACTTACATATGCGGTAGCATTTGTTGTGTTTATATTGCTCAAGTTGTGGACACTGCTGGAATTTGTGAATTTCCCAATGGGATGAATAAAGTAAGTAAATCTAGCAAGTCTGTACAAAATGTCAGAGCTGATGCAGCCAACAGTGTCGTTATTCCCTCTGGACCAAAGTACTGGACCTACAGACCCATGTCCAACCACCAGAACTGCTAGAATGACTAGAGGTAATGTTAGTTTGTGGCGCCTACATTTGCAAAACTAATAACGTTAGCTACTTGCACGGGGGGATAAAAGAAAACAAAGGATAATGCGAAACTTACATAGTGTTTGGACGGATTTCTTCTCTTCTGCACATCCACAACATTAACGTCAAGGGCCGTTCGGAGCTGCATCTTCACGGATAGAATACGATTTGCACAAACACTACAAACAGTACAAAAGATGTTCACCCACGAAATGGATACAGAGTTTTAAACAACACCATGAGGGAACTGCCTTTGAGGACTCTGAGAAGACTGGCAAAGTTTGGAAAAAAAACAGAGAGAACAATCTCTCAGGGTTTCGTTGCGTCCATGAAGTGATGTTGTCCGACGGGCTGAGAGCTTCTGAACTCGTGAAACATGACAACGCAGTAAAGCTGGCTTTTAATCAGTCTTCTCCTCCCTCCGGAGAGGGGCTGGGCTGGACCGCCGCGGAGAAGTGCGAGCAGAGGGGCAGTGTGTGTCAGTGGGGCGGTCCCGCTCCAGCTGGCTGGACACACAGCACCGGACCCTTTAAAAGAAGCGTTTCCGATGTGTAACTTCGAAAACCAGATTGTAGAACATTTTGAACGCTACACTGTCTCCTAGTATAGAAACCGGAATAAAAAGAGAATATGTAGCTCCATTCACGTCTCTCCGACTACCCTACATTTGCACTAATGTAGCTACACATAACAAAGACCCTAAATGCAGAGCAGTCGAAAGTATTGAGAAGCATTGTCGTTAAACTTCAAGAAAGCGGTTTGTATGAATATATATGTGCAAAATGTACGAAAATTCCCCATTAAAAGATGTCTACTCAGCTATGACAAGATTATAACACTACTTTTATCACTAATTACACGATTATTTCAATATTACATTAGCACATAAACTGGGCACACGGTAAATACCCCCTCCTGGTGGAGAAAAGGTGAATCATACATACTAGGGGGTGAATATAATATATATATATTTTGAACTTTTCATGAGTGGCGCTTTACGACACATAACTCGATCTAATTTTATTGTACTTGTATTCACTTTGAGTATTTCAAGCCACTTTAGAGATTTGATTGCTAAGTAAAATAACCCGCTGTACGTTTCCCTCCATTATATTTATTTGCTATAATCAGCTATAATTTGTTTTTTCACAGTCACATTCAATTATCAGCTCATTAAATATGCTAATTCGTTACAAATGTATTGACACAGTAGTATTAAAGTACGAGTCAGCTCCTAAACTGAAATTCTGCCCATGGGCTACTGTACAATACAGGTAAACAAGCCAGCAGTCTAAGTAATTTCAATATTGCTGTGAATTCAGCAACACTACATGCTTGATGTGCTCAGTCAAATTATTTACTTTTACTACTTGCATTTTACAGTAATTCATATCTTAATACTGTAAGGTTGACTACACTGTTGGATAAAGTGCTGATACACATATAGTTTTGGTGTGAAGTATGAAAATAAAAGGTTTTATCACGTGTTACTCCACTAGATTGAAATATCCCAGCCTATATTACTGGCAGTGGTAGAAGAAGTATTCAGATCCTGCACATACAGAATAAAGTCTATGAAAAGTTCTAATACCAGACTGCAGCTAATAACACTCCAGTAAAGGTGATGAGTGCACACAATGTCATAAACACTTGGAAGACTATCTTTACATTTTTATTGTGTTCATAGGAGAATTTTATTGCTGTGGTGTGGTTGTGATTACAGACCCGTGGTACTACAACTAATAAATATGTTAATTATGAATTTATCAATCGATTAATTTCTCAGTTAATTGATAGTTTAACTGACTGCTACTTGCAGTTAGAGACTAAAATGGCACGTTCACAAAAATTGTGGTTGATTAAAAAGTGGCTTAAAGTTTCCCACTAAACTAAACTGAAGTATAAAGCGACGCAAGTACGTAAAATCCTTTCTTAAATGCAGTTCACAAGGACGTTTCTTACATCCCTCTGTTTATACGTGCTACAACAAAGATCAACCCATGTCTTAGCCTCCATCATCTGACTATGTCATCTGCTTATAATAAATGATAAAAAACAGGGTTAAATGTGAAAAACTTCTACCATTTTCTTCTTCATGACTTCAACTAACATGCGCGGTAGAAACGATGGGCTGAGCCCCAGAGCTGAGCACGTCCTGCCGAGGAAACAGGAAACAGATACCGCTAATCAACCGTCAAGTTGCTAGTATTATACCACCATTAGCGGATATAATTAGCATCCGCGATAAAAGCACGAAATCACTTGTTCGTTTAAAAGCAACGCAAACCCAGTAAAGTTTGCACCGCGACTATATTATAATGAAAATTAATGTCGTGGAGATTTGTTTTTATCGTTAGCCGACAAACAAATTTAACGTCAGCGTCAACGTTAGCATAGGTAGTTAACGCTAAATTAGCCATCGGTAATTAGCCTGTCGTTAAAGCTAGCAGTCAACAGCATTCCTCCACGAATGCTTACAAACAAAACACATAATAAAGCCAATACAGCTTCGTCTGGGTGCTGCATTAAAACGTGTTTTTAAGTCCCTTTTCTAATTTCAGTCACTGCCTCACACGCTTGTTCATTAGTAAGCTAGCGGTTTTATTTTGAACGTTGTAAACGGAAATTCACATAGGTACGCCAGCTAGCTTGATGCTGGTCCACTAACTTCTGTGTATGGCAAGCCAACCGAGGCATGAGGTCTTTTCGCTGTCCATTTTTTTCCTCCGTGTCGTTAAACGATGAAAATCTTGTGTTCTGCGTGATGATATAATCGGCATTTGCCTTTTCTGCGTCTAATCGGTCGCTTTGAACGGAAACGCAAGCCTGTGCGGACCAGCGAACTCTTCTCTGTATCCCTCACCTCCTCCTCGGCCAGCGTCCTGTGAACACCGCTAACATTAGCTATGATGTGATTGTGAATGCCAGCCGACGAGGGAAGTTATAATTGATATTATCATAGATGGATGGCTACACGACCACAGTGTCTGCCTTGATTTAACGCCTGAATGCTGTTATTTCGATAGCCATCTGGGCTCTGCGTCGGGAGGAACGGCTGTATCTTCGTGGCGGAAATAAGCGCAGACACCGCATCCACAGCACCGTAACGGTAGTTCACACCCAGAAAACATGTCTTTCTTCAATTTTCGGAAGATATTCAAGTTGGGGCCCGATAAAAAGAAGAAGCAGTATGAACATGTACACAGAGACGTTAACCCGGAGGAAATTTGGGAGATCATTGGGGAGCTGGGGGATGGAGCGTTTGGCAAAGTGTACAAGGTAATGTAACGTTATTACATCCGCCTTAAAGCTAAGCTATTTCTTAAGATCCGCTTACATTGTGTTGCACTAATGTAAGTTAACGTAAAATTACCACATTAACAGCATGATCCCCGTTCATGCCACATTGTGTAGGCCACTAGTAACTAACATTTTTCCGTCTGAATGCTATGACAGTTCACTCTGTAGCTTAACTGTCATCTACTGCTTTAAAAACCTCCATGTTGAGGAAAGAAACTCGTGTGTTTGGACGAACATCTCTTCGTTAACCACGCATCAGGGGGATTCTTTAGGGTTCAGGCAGGTCCTGTTACATTTTATAAAAACACGACTTTGCCTTGTCGCTGAGTTGCACTTGGCTTCAGTCAAACTGGCGAAGGTGTGGTTCACTTGTGCAGAGTAACCATGGCCTCACAAATGACAAACAGAATAGTCGCTAAGAAGTCGCAGTACACACACACACACACACACTGACAACTAAACCCAGACAGCACAGCCCTGTCACTCCCAGCCATGTAGAAGAATAGTTAAAGACATGGAGAAGTAGTTTGTTAATGTCATACACTGTAACAGGTGCTAAACAGGTGTTTTAGGTTGATGGTCTAGTTGAGATGGGCACAATAACTAAAAACCCAGTTTATAATAGTGTCATTTAATTAATTTGTCCCAGATCTACTTCCGTTGTGGGGCTGTTTATTTGTGTATGAGGTGTCACAGAGCTGTTACCTTCTTACTTGCTGCGGTTTGTGTTGTTGGTTTACATTATATCTCTAGATTCTTGGTTCATGTCCTCCACCTGTAATCTCTGCCCAAGTGACGTAGCTCTCCAGGTTATCTATGGGTGAGTGTGTTTTGAGCTGAGATTACGTTGTGAAATGGCCAGCAGTATGAGAGACATTCAGCTATGATTATATACATTACCTACCTACATTTTTCTTTTCTTTATAAGGAAATGGGGGGTAATACAAATCTAAATGACAATTATCAGAAGAAAATAATACCAAAATGTTGGTATTATAGATAATATAAAAACAACTGAAAGTTTGTTGTGCAGAAAATTACATCTTTTAATCAACTGAGGACTCAGTAAAGAGAGTGAGAGAGGCTGTGTCGCTCCTTAGTGGAACTCTTGTGATCAAATAATGCAGCTAATGCATAGAAAATCTGAATTTACCAGTTTGCAAGTCTTATTAGGTGATTAGCTGATCTGTGGGGAAAGCCAGGGGACATCCATGCCCTTTCAAAATAAAGTTGTAGATGGGTATGCGCATTGTAGTGTACTAACTCTTTGTTCTGATATATAGACTGGTGGGAAAGAGTCATCTTCATTAGGTCACATTACTATATCAACACAGACTACGCTTATCATCAGTTATTTCACAAGGTTTTGATCTTTGCCGTGTTTGAGCAGGGTGACAGAGATTGCCAGCAAAGTGTGAATCAGCTAATTTTAAGAGAGCGAAAGAGAAGAGTGCTGACCTTACATACACACCTAGCAGAGGTGGGAAAGAGGAGTGCCATAGACATTGTTTATAGTTATACTATGTTATACACATAATATGAGAGACACAAGTTTAGGTATTATATATTTTTTTCTTACATATTTATTTATTAAGAATAAATGGTTAAGAATCTCATTTAACATTAATATGGCATCTACAAACTGTATGTATGTAATGTATTCCCTCAAAATAGACCTAAGTGTAAGCTGTTATGTACTAATGAGCAAAGCGAAGATTCTACTTGAACAGCTCAGGGAGGGACATATTAACAGTGACCTCTCCATCGTGAAACTAGTAACTGAGTTTGCATATGTATTAGTGACGGCCTGTAGTAGACAGGCGTCAGCCAGTACAAAGGGAACGACCGGGAGTGTGTCAGGTCAGAACTGTGTAAATATAGGTTCTGACACACTCTGCTGGTGTTGCTCCTGACACTCCCTCCCATTTCTTTTTCCTTAACTCCCACAGATTGTGTCTGTATCTATAAACATTGAGTCCAGCGCTGGCCTTAAAATAACTTGTTTCACAGGGTGTGTGATAATTCCTGTATTAGTCTCTTTATTGTAGCTTAATTGGAATTTAAGATTTTGGGTTATGAATTACCGATATAGTAATATATAGATGCCGTTACTTGACATTTGTACATTCAGCAGGTGCATGAGATTGAAAGGAAAGAAAGTAGACCGAGTAGAAAAGGAAGAGGAGGAAGTGAGCGGGTTTCACAAGATGTACTTTGTTAGAGTAGTTCTAAAGAAAATGTGCTGAACTATACATTTTTTGACTTGACAACAGGGTGTTGTTATTTCATCTGTATTGTAAATATATAGACTATCTTTCCCAGTTGATATGATACTACTCTTTGTTCCTTTCCTTTAATAATTTCTACATTTTGTGATGTCAGAATATACAGTACTCCACAATTCCTATTTTTGTTTTGCTTTCAGGCTCAGAACAAGCAGAATGGGACCCTTGCTGCTGCCAAGGTTATTGACACAAAAACGGAGGATGAGTTGGAGGATTACATGGTAGAAATTGACATTCTGGCCTCCTGCAACCACGATCACATCGTCAAACTGCTAGATGCCTTTTATTTTGAAGGCAAACTCTGGGTAAGTAAGAAAGTGCCAGAGAAAAGTTTTTTTTTTTCTTTTCCCTCATACATTGCTATTGATTTGAAGCCTGGGAGACACAGAGGCACTGAACCACTCATGCATGAAGACACACCAGTTCATCACAAGCTACTATTTGTTGTGCTGGTTCTCAAAGGACTCTTACATCATGCGATTAAAGGATAATAGCCATGCATTTGTTCTTGTTGCCTCTTGTTGCCCATTTGAACAGTTTAAAACCATGTGACACCATCACAGGGTACAACTGCATGCTTCAATGCATGCCCTACCAGAAATCACTGGTCGTAATCTAGAAAAAATATATATTGCACATTTTGTCATTTAAAATTCTCCTGCTATGTTTGAAATATTTTGTGATAACAGATGAAGCCTGATATGCATGACTTCCCCTTGCATCATTGTAAAAAAACATATATAGATTCTTCATAGTGACAAAAAACTGAAATCCTCGAAATCCATTTTAAAGGAGATGCACACTTGCTTTAATGTCAAGCTATTTAACGGTAAGCAGAGAGTTGTACAGTTTTAATACATGGACAGTAGATCTCATTCTGTGTGCAGTAAGAGGCCCCAGAGCAATTAGTTCTTGGCAGGTGGTGTCATGTGACTGTCCCTTGTGGACTGGCCACATCTAAGGGAAGATAATGGAGTAGTTTTGGTGGTTGGTGAAAGTGCCTGTGAATAATTCAGAGCTAATTCAGAGGTTGTCCCTCTGGTCACTGCCTTTAAACAGGATGAATGTGTAACTGCCGCTGCTCTGAATGTGTTGGGTGTTAATGTATAATTTGTTCAAGGTTTTCTACTAAAGATTAATCTAGGACAAAAACGTTCCTTTAAAACTAGAGAATTGATTTGCATGCTCGATGTTGAGCTTAACCAGACATTTTGATTATCATATTCGAATTCATGCACACCTGTCAGAGTCACCAGAATGTAAATAAGAAGTGAGCATCACAAAGAGCAACTATTTGTTATGCAGAACAGGAACAACCACTTGGTTTCTCCTTTTTGTTTGAGGTATTGAATAGAGAGTGGTGCTTCGTTGTTATGATTGATTTTTGTCCATCCTCTGATACCATTAACTGTTAAGTAATGTGCTGGCAAAGCCAATATGAAGTGGTGGTCAGGTTCATTACAGCTTTACAGCTGTGGAACTGAGGAGACCAATTGCTGGAGTTCTCTGAGATGAATGTTGCCCAGTTTTTGCGTAATATAGGATTTAAACTGCTCAACTGTCCTGGATCTTCTTTGTCTTATTAAGCATTTCAAGAATTCAAATATTATATGCATAGCATATGCTCCTATAAAATCTAGATATATATTTCTGCATTGATGGTGCTTTTCCGCATGTGCAAGCCTCCCATTCCGTAAGCACTATTGTACCTCCATACTATCAGAGATGCAGGCTTTTAAACCGAGTACTGATAACAAGCTGGAAGTTCCCTCTCTTGTTTAGTCCGGAGGAAATGGTGCCCATGGTTTCTAAAAAGACAAAAATTTCAATACGTCTGACCACAGAATAGTTTTCCATTTAGCCACAGACCTTTTTAAATGAGCTTCGGTCCAGAGAAAGTGGCCGCATTTCAGCATCACATTTATATATTTATATATTCTTCTTAGCCTGATAGATCAAAAGGACAAAAATGATCCCACAGTGGGGAAATTCACTTGTTAAGCAGCTCACAGGAAAACAGTATAAACTGCAAAGAGCAAAGCACTTTACTCAGCCCTGTCCCTTGCACACAGATATTTGAACATTATCTGAAACTGTTTGACAATGTGTAATTTGCAAATCATTGCATTCTGATTTTGTGTAGATTTTACACAACCTCCCAACTTTTTTTTGGAATTGTTGTTAGTAGATAGAACTGTTTTTTTTGTTTGTGGCAGGAATGAAACTGAATGAAATTAAAATGTCTGTTCTCGATATGACATTTTGACTTGAAGGAGGCTTGCACAATATTGCTTACCAAAATGAGGAAATTATTTTTCGTCACAGTGTGTGATGAAATATCCTTGATGGAAGTTGGTGACTCATTGAACTCAGAAAAAAACAGAACCAACCATCACAACTTAGTGTGAATTTTTTCCCATAAAAATCAGCATTCTAGTAACTGTAAAAGAGGGTCTGAAACATAATCCGCTCAGTATGGGTGCTTAGGGCGACTTTTCAGTGTCTAATTTATCGGCTTCTTGGAATGTGTCCAGTGCGTAATCAATAACAAAGGGGAGGGGTAACAATACCTTTGCTATAAAGATCATGTTGGTCATCTACCTTTGATAACAGCAAATGATATGCTGCATGAACACTTAAATTCCAGTTTCATTTCATTATAGTACACATTACACATGACATTGTTCTACTTTGTTTAACCATTGCAGATTCTGATTGAGTTCTGCGCGGGTGGTGCAGTGGATGCCATCATGTTGGGTAAGCCCCTCATTTATTGAAGGAAACAGAAAATCTCTATAAAGTTCTGGAGCCTTTTCTTTGCTCCATACTTGAATGCCAACTCTTTTTATTCCATCCTTGTGCGATGATTTTTCCATCTCCCTGGTTAGAGAGGCTATTCCAACCGTGCAATTATTGTAGTTCACATTTCAAGGAGTGGATAGTCCACATCTAACGCCTGCAGTGTCTTTTTCTTGTTTTGAAGCTAGAAGAAACACTTCACTTGTTATTCTTCTGTGTTAATTACCATGACAAAAAGGAAACAGTTTAATTCACTTTACTGTTAAATGTTTATTCAATCTTCTCTGTGGTCTGACTTACCTAAAAAAACAAAACATTTCCCTATATTTGTTTAGTCATACATGCCAGCTTGTGTAAGGGTGGAGTTTTATCCTCCAGTTGCTATTGGAAACCATCAGACCATCACATTTGATGCTAATATATCCAAATGGCCTGATCTGTGTTTGCAAAAGTGCATCATAAAAACCAAAATAATTATTATTTGAAAAAAAATATGACTTATGAATTATCTGTGTGCATGTATATCCACAGAACTTGAGAGGCCCCTGACAGAGCCTCAGATCCGTGTGGTATGTAAGCAGACCTTGGATGCCTTGTCTTACCTTCATGAGAGCAAGATAATTCACAGAGACCTGAAAGCTGGAAACATTCTTCTCTCTTTGGATGGAGACGTGAAACTGGGTAAAGATCACTTTTGTTGTAGCTAAACACACAATAAGATTTGTTTTATCTACACAGAACTAATGGTGACTCATTGTTGATTTCTCTCTCTGATGTACAAATGTCTTTGGTGACCACTCTGAACCTCCCTGCGGGGCCTGCACTAATAGGTTTAAAAAATTAATTATGCCAATCATTTATCTCTCTGCCATCAGTGCTCTGCTAACCAGCTGAGCTAAGTGACTTCAGGGATAGTGGTGCATAGTACTGTATTTACAGATAAAAATGGAATGAATCATTTATGTAGTGTCAAGTTCAAAAACATTACAAAACCAATTGCGTATTTTGTGGCCTCAAAAGAGCGAGAGCTTTATTTTTTATACACTACTTTTACTGGAGTTGATTGTGCATTGAATTGGTTACGTAATATTCCACAAGTATTCATGTTGCTGCTGTACCATCCATAGCTCTGGTGATTCATGTTCTGTAGGCAGAGGGTCATGACTGAGCCTGGAAAACAATAATTACTGAGCAGTCTCCAGGGACTGAATGACTTGTCTTTCCCTCTAATGTGTATATAGTGTAAGTGATGCATGAAAAAGAAATGGTCTGAAATGGCTGTATAAGTAAGAATAGATGAGTGATTGATTGTTAAATGTATTATTTCTTCCCACTTTTTAAAGGTTAAAGTTTGTTTAATACAATAGAAATGTGCTTTATCTTATTGCCTAGCTTCTGTTACATCCATAGTTTAACACAGAAAGTGTCATCATACAATTTGGTTTGATTCAGTCATAATTAATTTCTACTTTCAGCTGACTTTGGGGTGTCTGCTAAAAATACCAAGACATTACAGAGAAGGGATTCTTTCATTGGTACTCCATATTGGTGAGTCATGCACCCTGCACATAAGAGCGCATTCACCCCTTTTCATCTAATAACTGTCTTAGATAGCATGTGATGATTCTTCTATGCAATGTCACAAAGATTCTCATAAATTTGGCATAACAGAATAGCCTCATTCAGTAATTTAGAGATGCTTCAGTGTTGGTTGACCTCAGCCTTAAACACCAACTGTAGCCATAGCTGTCCCTCACTTGTAAGTGTCTGCCAAATGACTAAATGTAAATAGGGTTCCTATCTTTCAGATTCCAACACAAACTTTATACACATACTCTTTTGGTATTTTTTATTTTCTTTTGACACATAAAGACAAACCTGCTGACACCTTTTTTTGCAGGATGGCCCCAGAGGTAGTCATGTGCGAAACTTCCAAGGACCGCCCATACGACTACAAGGCCGACATCTGGTCCCTCGGAGTCACCCTGATTGAGCTGGCACAGATTGAGCCGCCCAACCACGAAATGAATCCCATGAGAGTGCTGCTGAAAATAGCCAAGTCCGAGCCGCCCACACTCATGCATCCCTCTCGCTGGTGAGATAGTGCATTAGTGATAACTGTAGAGGTGGCACTGGAGTGTTTCCAGATTGTTGATAAGGATATGTTGACTGTTTAATGTGTGAAACTGCGGTGAATTATTAATGCTTAAGTAAATAACCACAGGGGAGAGAATGATATTAATTTATTCCACAAAGAAGGACTCAGAGACACTTAGTGATGCTTTTTTATTCATTCCTGTTAGGTCACCAGAATTCAACGACTTTTTGCGGAAATCACTTGATAAGAATGTGGACAATAGGTGGAGCACCACACAACTCCTACAGGTAAACAGTCCTATTACATTCACTCTCTACTGCTCTCACTCTGCAGCATAAGCCAAAGAATGTATACACAGTTAAATTATGACTCTGAGTTTGTCACATTTCACAGGGCGTCATATTCAGTTTTGCTGTTTGTTCTTGTACATTTTATTCCACCACAGTTTGTGACGGATAAAGATTTGAAATTGATTGTGATGTTTTCTTGTGTCTGTGTATGTCTATGTAGCATCCTTTTGTCACCAGTGTAACTGATAGCAGACCCCTCAGAGAGCTCATAGCTGAAGCCAAAGCTGAAGTCACAGAGGAGATTGAAGATAGCAAAGAGGAGGAGGAGGAGGATGAGCCTGATACACCTCTGGTATGTAGTTTTACTGGTTTATGTACCACATATTTTTGATGCAAACTCTAATAGTTGTGACCTTTTCTATTGCCCACTGTTGACATATTATGGTTTTCTTATTTTTTTATTGTTTGTTTGGTTGTTGGTTCAGGCTGTTTCTGGACACAAGAGAGCACCATCAGATGCCAGTGTAGCCAGCTCAGAGGATGACAAAGTCCCACCAACTCCATCCACTCTGGAATCTGTTACAGAAAAGACAGAAGCTGAACCTGTCGAGGACCAGACCAGTGATAAACTCTCAGATGAAGGACTTGGAACAAGCGAGGTAGACAAGACTGAGGAGGAGAAACTCAATGAGGTTTCCGATGCCAGCAATGAAGATCTAGTCTCTGGGCTTATAGAGCCAACAAAGGACCTTGTCTCAGAAGATTCTGCAGAACCTAAACCAGAAGAGACTGAAAAGATTCCTGCTGGACCAGTAGTATCCCAGCCAGAAGAACCTGTAGATACAGTACATGACCAAGAACTTGCCACAGATGGTCCAGAAACAGAGGTGGAACTAAAGGGCAAACAAGAAGAGAAAACAGAGGATGAACCCATTCAAGTAATACAAGATGAAAAAGAACCCAAGGAGGTAAAGAAAGAGAAAGAAAGCGAGGCTGGTACGGAAGAATCCAAAGAATCACAACCTGAAGATAAACAAGGACAAACTGAATCTACATCAGGAGAAGTGGCACAGTCAGAAGAAGACAAAGAACCAGATGAGGAGCTTCCTCAGAACAAAGTGACAACAGACAGAACAGAAGACACAGCTAATGGCACAGATGCCCATATAGAAATGGACAATCAAGAATCAAGTGGAATAGACACAAACATAAATAGTGGCACAGACAGGAAATTGAGTGTGGATGAGTCATCCACTAAGGTTTTGTTGGAGAAGGAGACCATAGAAGATAAGCCAGAGGAGAAGACTGAGGCTGAGGCCCGTGAAGAGGCAGAGCAGCTTGAACAAGGCAGTGAAAGCAGAGAAGAGATTGAGAAGGAAGGACAGCCACCATCCACAAACGCAGTCAGTGAAGAAACGAAAGACATCCCTGAAGATTCAGAACAAGTGATCCCACCTGAAGATGTCCCCGAGAGGAAAACTGAGGAGAAAGCTACTTGTGAGGATGAAAGCACTTCCCAAGATACTGTCTCTGTCCCAGAGAGTGAAATTGATACAGAAACCAAAACAGAGCAAGGGAGCCCCGCTGTGATGAAGCCTGATGTAGAGTCTGACTCTGGAAGTAGTTCTGCTGCTGATAGCAACAGTCTTGACCTAAATCTGTCCATCTCAAGCTTCTTGTCCAAGAGCAAAGAAGGGGGCTCGTTGTCTATGCAGGTAATATACTGTGCCTGTGTCTCACTTTCAGCCTCAGGTGCTAAATTATCAACAGCGTTCTAATCATCTGTGCTCCCAAACATCCCTGTTTGTAGGAATCAAAACGTC
Source organism: Helostoma temminkii (assembly GCA_900302695.1). Classification (NCBI taxonomy): domain Eukaryota; kingdom Metazoa; phylum Chordata; class Actinopteri; order Anabantiformes; family Helostomatidae; genus Helostoma; species Helostoma temminkii. The sequence continues at coordinate 111,950 of OMLM01000067.1, read as the reverse complement.
AGAAGAAAACTCTAAAGAAGACACGTAAGTTCATGGTGGATGGTGTGGAGGTCAGTGTGACAACATCAAAGATAGTGACAGACAACGACACTAAGAGTGAAGAAATGAGGTTCCTGAGGTACGTCTATATCCAATCTACTTGCCATACTTGGTTGGTGTATATATGGGACACGACCTATTTAACACGCTTGCTTTAGATAGTTCTTGTTCTTTTCACAACTCCCACAGCTTTTTACAAATGCCAGATGGGTTATCTCCTTTGATGAATACTGCATTATGTTACTGTCATCTCCCATGTTGCCTTTTAAAGACATGAGACATGCTCCTCTGACTGTTTACACAAGTGCTCTCTGATTGTTTGCACAGTTTATGGCTTTATGTCAGTAACACACAGAATTAATATGTATCAGTTTAACAGCTAGTGACTTGGAAATGTTGAGACCAGAGCAAGAGAGAATTGTGTGATCAAACCATAAAATCCCATTTCAGAAATGAAAAAGAAAAGTTTTAGGTGGAAAATAATGAATATAGTGGCACCCTGACTACTCTGGTGTGGTTTCCTCAGGCGGCAGGAGCTGAGAGAACTGCGCCTCCTGCAAAAAGAGGAGCAGAGGGCCCAGCAGGAGCTCAGCAACAAGCTGCAGCAACAGAGAGAGCAGATCTACAGACGCTTTGAACAGGAAACTACTGTGAGTCATTTTTTTTTCATTTTGCAGTAGTGTGGTGTGTTTTTATAAGGCCAGCTCATAGGAAACACATTACTTCATATCACAAATGATCTAAAGCTGACAGTGAGGCGTACATGAAGCATGTAGCCAAACATTGATCTATCTCACAAATTCTGTTTAGTCAGACATGGTCATGATATTAGAAACTTTTTTTTCTGCAATGACACAATCTAAATGTCTTTTACTGTTAATTCTTCCCTTCCTCCTGAGCAATAAAGGCCTACAATCACCTATATCACCTGTAAATAGTCATCAGTCAGGCTCACGCCAGTGTCTGTTGGTTTTATCAATGTAGGCAAAGAAGCGTCAATATGACCAAGAAGTGGAGAATCTTGAGAAGAAGCAGAAGCAGACCATTGAGCGACTGGAGCAGGATCACACCAGTCGTCTAAGAGACGAGGCCAAACGTATCAAAGCGGATCAAGACAAGGAGCTCTCCAAGTTCCAAAACATGCTGAAGAACCGGAAGAAGGAGGTATAGTCATGCATGACTCTGTCTGCTTGGTAGTGCCTTTAGTGAGCTCAATTTGATACTGGGAGAGTTTGGGATCATATACATTTGCATGTCATAGATATAAGCTGCATGTTTCACAACTAGCTGGTGGCGTATTTGGCTGTGTCATATTATTCCTATGGGAGTGGTGTATCTTGCTGTTCTGCTTAGTACTGTGCAGATGACAGTCTGTGCTTTCTTTGTCCTAAAGGCAACTAGCTCCATGTTTTGTATTCATTATTAATCTACCTAGAGGCTTTTGGTAGCCTCATAAGCAATACTGTGCTACAGAGTGTATTTGTTATTTTTAATGAAAGTTCAATATCGGGTTTAGTATAAAACCTAATCATGAATGTGTGCTGGTCTTCGCTTCTTCTCTGCTGCTTTTCTTTTCTTGTTGGCCTCAAATGCTTTGCTGGATATTCACAGTTAGTGTGTTTTGCTTTGTGCAGCTTTTTCGACGTAGTGGTGATTGGCATCCACAGTGTATTATGATACTACCTTGGTGGTTGTTGTGCTACTAGCAGTTTTCCTTCTGGGCAAATAAGAGTATATTTTCACTGTACTAAAATGTGTTATATTACTGTAGACTGGCTTAAAGTTGTTGCTTCATCCTTCAGCTGTGTAGTTTGTTAAGCAGCATAATTACAAGCTATTGCCTTGTTATAAAATGTGAAGTTTTCTTGTGCTGTCTTTTTTTGTCTAATATTGTATTTTTTATTTGAAATGTAATGTGTGTACTGTATTTTAACTAACGATGTCTCTTGTATGAGTGGGTGAGGTGGCTTTTGGCCAAACATTTGAAGATTTTTAGGGCTGTTGGGGTAATTTAGTGGAGTTAATAAAAGAGAGTAACTTATATGGAATGTTTTTTTCTAATAGAGCTGTAACAATAATGTAACAGTCGATCAGAAATTAATCAGTTATCATGAGTTGTAGCCTTAGATTTCAATTCAAATAAAGAGACTTGAACAGATGTTAGTCTAATCTGCAGTAAATTGAAAGTTTGAGCAAACCAAAAGTCTAAAAGTTGAGGCTGTCAAACATTCACTGGTTGTAATTATTAAATGATTCCAAATCAGTTACTCTGCTTTTTAACTTTAAAGAGTCAAAATAATCGTCTTGGTGGCTGTGGGACTTATTTGAATGCTGAGTAATACAGAGGGAGCTGTTAATGAGACTAACATCTTCTGCCATGTACCTGTCAAATCCAAATTCTTGACTCTATCTTGTACAGTTCTGACATTTTCCAAAAAGCTACTAATCAAAACACTAAGTAGTTCAAACAAAGACAAGAACATCTGATGTAGGACATGAATACTGAGCATGCTGACTTCAAATCAGTTGGTGGCTGGATTTCCTCTGGAAGGGCCATGCATGTTTTCTAGTGTTGTTGGTTAGCTTTGCTATTTTCAGAATATAAAGCATCAACCCGTTTCTGCGCATGTACTGGACTGTAGGTCAAACAGGAAGTTGGACAGTCACCCAAAAATATGAGAAAAGAGCTCATGAAACGCTTAAAGGAGGACCTAGCGCTCCTTAAGACCGCAGAGGTAAACCATCACCTACTGACTCTTAATCTGTGAAAGAGTAAGAGATCACTTTTTTTCTCTGTTTCTCTTTTTCTCCTTCTCCTTATAACCTTATCTATTCTTGTAAGACATGTGTATACACACAGACAAAAGTGGTTGCTGCGTCTGTGACTGCACTGAATTCGAGGACTTCTGCACTGTAATAATGCTCCGACAATGTCATCGAAATTGTCATTAATCAAAGATTTTATCATACAGTTTACAGAGTTTAAAGCTGTAGTTTTCAGCAGTTCGCCTGTCACTAGTGGACCACAGAGAACTAGAAAGGAAATAGCAGTAGCAATACATATTTATTTTTTTCTAAAGCACACTATTTTTTATTTAACATTTCCGCATTAAGTATTTTTTGTGATTAATTTATCCACATATATACAATTTAGAAAAGGCATGTGTTTGATTAACGTAGAGTTGCACTAGAAAATATTAACATTAATATATAATTAATATTTGCAATTTTTCTTAAGCCTCTATGATAACAAAGAATATCTTTGGATTTTAATGGCCATTTTCAGTATTCCAGTGAAATAATTTACAAGGGAGCAATTGCAGGCACAACTTTTGTTTCTCCAATAGACATCTGCACTGAAAGACTTTTCCAAACTTAGTTTTCTTGTGCATCTTTTATGAATTAGATGTAAATCATGTGAACAAAGGCCTTTTATTCCTTAAGAAGAACTTTTAGAGTATTAACACTCTGTGAGCCAGTGGCATGGAAAGTAATACCCTGTTTCGAGCTAGATTAAACTCAAGTGCATGACAAGATTAGAAAAGCTTTAATAACTAATTAACTGCCTAACATTTATCCAGAATTATGCCGTTCGCCTTAAAGTCACCAAAGTTCCTAAAGTGGAAAAGGGTCATCTACTACATAACTTAGGAGGAATCGGTGTGTGTGCTTGTGTTTGTGTGTGAGATCCTCAGCCTGCTGTGTGTTGCCTGTTTCTGATCAGGATGAGTGCGCTGTGTGCTCTCCTCCGCAGGCAGTGGCCCAGGTTATGATACAGTCTTTTCAGTTGTCCTCATGCGCACTCTTCAACGCTCAGATGCAGGATGTAAGTTCCCACCCACGTTTCTCTCAGTTTCTGGCCCATACTTAGATGTGTGCAAAGTTCAGTAATAAGATAAAAGGCTGCGATGGTTCTTTTAAGAACGACACATGTAAGCATGGGCAGTGTTACTCTTTTTGAATGTTGTCGTCACTGTGTTTGTGCAGTGGTTCTCTCTTCCTCTCCTACTCAGCATCTTCTACCACAATCTACAAATGTTGTACATTGTTCTGCATATCTTATCTGGAGTTTATACTATTTAGACTAGATTGACTCTGGCAGTAAACACGTACAGGTGGTGTAGTTGTTGATCCCCTTCTGTCTGGATCCATGTTTGTCCCTCTCACCCCAGGTCCAAATATAGACTAACAGCCTTACAGAATGGATGGAAAAATTACTTGTTTAATTTGGTTGGGATATCATATTTTGACTATTTTTTTTATTCAGCAGCATAGTAACTATGTTAGCTGGTTTTCTTTCTGAAATCAGTGTAATTATATGGTTAATTATGCCTAATCATAGGTAAGTAATAGAAGCACATAATGTACAATTTGTCACCTAGAAATAGATTAAATAGGTATTAAAAATAGAGGAAAGAATGGATGAGATTTTTATGTAAATATAGAACAGAAATAACATAAAGAAGAAATTTATTTGTCTAGGACTGTAATGAGTAATTATGTATAATTATCTAATGAGTGCGGCATAATGTAGTTGGACTCTGGATGAGGTGAATTTCAGTGTAGATGTTGTCTCTCATTAAACTGCATCTGAATCTCTACTGAACTGTTAACGTTTCTCTTTCTCTCTTCACCTCCATTGTGGATCGTTGCCATCCATGATCTCTTGAGTGTCTACTGATTCCAGTTGATGATGTGACGTCTTAGAGCTGTGTGTTGTACTGAACTTGAAGTGGATGACTTGACTAGATCACATCATTGTTTTCAGGCAGTTTTGATACTTAAGCATTAAGCATTTGTACTGTGACACTTGACACAGTTTTTGTACTGTGCTTTCTCTCTCTCCCCTGTCCCTCTGTATGATCTCTCTGGCTGTTTCTCACTACTCTTCTTCTCTGTGGCCTCTTAGGAGCAGGAGTTCCTACAGAAGCAGCAGCAAGACCTGGATGGAGCTCTTAAGAAAATCATCCAGCAGCATAAACTGGAGATTGCCACTATCGAGAGAGACTGCCTTAACCACAAGCAGCAGCTGTTAAGAGGTAAGAGATAAGGGAAACAAATGTTACAGCTTGTGCGACCTGCTCATTTGTCACCTGGTAGCAAGCATATACGTGTTTGGTAACTCACAATTGCATGGCCTTATGTGATGCTCATATGTGTTTTATAGCTCGAGAAGCAGCCATGTGGGAGTTGGAGGAGCGCCACCTGCAGGAGAAGCACCAGCAGCTGAAGCAGCAGCTTAAAGACCAGTACTTCCTGCAGAGACACCAGCTGCTGAAGAGGCATGAAAAAGTAAGCACACAGAGAAATGTCTCCATAGAGAAGTCTTAAATAAATGTCCTTGAAATAAACCTACTGAACTGGAAACTGTGCATGTGTGTATTTTACAGGAGATGGAGCAGATGCAGCGCTACAACCAGCGGCTAATAGAGGAGATGAAGAACAAACAGGCTCAGGAGAGAGTTCGTCTGCCCAAGATTCAGCGCAGTGAAGCCAAGACCCGCATGGCCATGTACAAGAAGAGCCTCCGCATCACTGCCAATGCAATCATCACCCCAGAGCAGGAGAGAGAACGGATAAAACAGGTACAAACTGTGTGTGTGTGGATTCAAGCTACTGCGGTTTTACAGTTTTTATACTCGTAACATTTAAAAATCAACATGTAGAGTGTTACACTAACATACTGTCACACCTAGTGTCGTATCTGCCAACATAAACACAGTACTGTTAACCCAGCCTGTATGACCTCACACCAGTAATTTTCCAGTTTACATCATGTTAAAATGCTGTTTCCTTTTAGTTTTGTTCAGATAGAACCTGTTTGCATTATTGGTGGAAATGACAATAGAATGCACATACAGAACCAAAGGCTACGTTCAGACCCAGGTCCGCATGTCGTGTATACAGAAATAAACATGGATGCGGCTGAAGTGAGCACTCACAATGTCATTTTGAAGCTGCTGTGCAGTAAAGGCTGAAATACTACAACATGAGCAGCTTCACAGAAGCACAATTCATCCAAAATTGTGGGATGCAAAAAATCAGATTTTGGCCACAGCCTAAAAAGTATGATTTGGCTGTTATCAGTTAGTTACATGTTTGAATTGGACTGCTCCATACCCAAGTCTCATGTTTCCTCTTGCATAATCACCACTCTGTTGTTCTATGTGCTTGCAGTCCCTAAAACACGAGCAGACCATATGTCAAAATATGCCCTTCCCTCACAAAATGTCTCTCACTGGCTTTATTTGGTGTGATTTTGTGTGTTTGGTGGAATTTGTTATTTGTTATTGAAGTTGTTATATTTTGTCTGTGGGGACCAGTTTGCTTCCCAGGAAGAAAAGAGACAGAAGAACGAGAGGCTTAATCAACACCAGAAACATGAGAACCAGATGAGAGATCTGCAGCTGCAGTGTGACTCAAACATCAGGGAGTTGCAGCAGCTGCAGGTGGGGACTGTAACACA
>OMLM01000067.1:67728-86347 GCA_900302695.1 Helostoma temminkii | reverse complement strand
AGTAGCTGCTGGTGTTGCCAGCGACCACCGTGGTGGAGGTGGAGGGCAGCGTGGAGGTGGACCAAGAGAAAGATGGAAGTACAGTGTCCAGCGTGTCATATTGACCTGATCTCAAACTGGTGTCATACTGGCCTGATCTCACACTGACATCGTACTGGCTTGATTTTACACCAGTATCATACTGTCCTGATCTCACACTGGCATCGTACTGGCTTGATTTTACACCAGTATCGTACTGTCCTGATCTCACGCCGACATCGTACTGGCTTGATTTTACACCAGTATCGTACTGTCCTGATCTCACACCAACATCGTACTGGCTTGACTTTCCACCAGTATCATACTGTCCTGATTTCAGACTGGTATCATACTGCCCTGATTTCAAACCTGTGCCATATTGGCCAGATATCAGAGTAATATCATAGTGGCCTGATTTTACACCAGTATCAAACTCCCCATTTGTCAGACTGGTATCATACAGGCCTGACCTTTCAATGGTGTTAAATCCACCTGCTCTCACACCTGGGCTAAATGAAGATGAAACTGCAGGGAAGAAAAGACACAGAGACAAAAATCAAGAAATTATCTTTTCCTTAAAGTTTGTGGCTCTAATTGTTTTATCAGTCACACAGCTCATCGCTTGTTTTTCTAAGAGGAAAAAACTGTATGTGTAGAGATATTTTTTATTTGTGTATTTGTACCCCACAGAAGTTTTCCTATGCCATTTTAATAATGAAGCAGAAAATATGTTTTGATAGAAATGAAGAAGAGTCTTTCAGGATTATTATATTAATAAATAAAGGCAATGAGTTTTGTTACATTCCTTACCAAAAAGAAGTATACTTATAGTTTATTTTATTAAGTATACTTCAAGTATAGTAAGTATACTTCTATGTACTTCTAGTATACTTGCTAGTATACTATTTTATTACTTCTTGGGACTAAATTGGCCCACTTTTTGGTTTAAGTTTAAGCATAAGAACATAAAAAATATACTGTAAGTATACTTTTTATATACTCATGAGGCACAGAACCTGAGAGGCAAACAGTCAGGCCACCTAAACAGTATAACTTTCAGAGGGAGACCAAGTGTCTGTGCATGTGTGTGACTCTGCTAAGGGTATGTACCAGACTGAGTGGCCACAGAGACAGTCTTGGCTTCCACACCGGTCTTTTTAGGGATAGGCAGGGTGGAGGAGCGGGTGGGGCTGACACTGCTGGAGCGTCCCTTCAGCAGCTTCTTCACATCATCCAGCTCTGTCCCTGCAAAAACACAGATATAAACAATCCTTCAGAGAGGCCATGATACTTTTATACATCCTAGAAAATTAAAAATCAGTGTGTAATTTTAGTTTCCGCTAAAGAGTAGAAACCACTTTCTTGAGTAAAATTTTGAATTTCATGCTACTTATCTTCCACTACATTTCCTTTTTACTCAACATATGTTTGACACTGTACAATGTTGGCTAATTTTTAGGGAGTTTGACCAACAACTATAGCATCACCTGCCTACAGTGTTTTTGTTTCAGATTCTTTCCAATTGTTCCACAAAAACAACTACATATAATGTAGTATATGTATATGTATATAATACATATACTATAAGTATGTGAAGTTAACCAAACCAAATGGCATTCACTAGAGTCAAGAGCTGAAAAATCTAGTTTGAAATTGGCACAGAATGACTAACTGCTAAAAAAGGTGGGTTAAGTAACAACAGTTACACATGTTGTTCAGCAGGGGGAGCGGTTGGCATCTATTCTCTCTCCACTGTTGTGCTTTGTTTGCTGCAAACTGTGACTCATGTGTACCACTGGTGTACCACAAATCTGCTCCTTTAACTTCTTCCTCTCATGTAAACAAAAACACAACATAATGCAAACGAATCTATGATCCTCATTATTTAAATCTCACCCCGTTCTTTTCACTGACATATATGTTGTGTCTGGGCAACTGCACATGTGTTACTAATTGAAATTTCATGGGCATGCATGTAGAGAAGGAATGTCCTAAGTATGAGGGATTTAGTGATACTAAGCCAGTATTTGACTGTAATATCATCCAAACATGTGTTGCTCTAAAGTGACCCTACAGTAAAAAGTGGTTCTTTGAATGAACACACTCAAAAAAAGATGCTTTGTTGCTTTATGAGGAATTGCGTAACAGACAGCAAATGGATCCAAGCGGTCTTACATCTGCAGGGAGTGGGAGAGGCGCTTTGTAATCTGGCTCTGATCTCGCTCTCTGGAAAAAAAAAAGAATCACACAATGGACAAAGGAATATTGGTTTAATAAAACACTAGCTGTGACAATTGAGAGTCAGATGGTGCAAAAATCATAACACGAGGAGGGAAAAACTATTAAGGAATACCTCTGCTCTCGCTCCTCCCTCTTGTGGTGGAGGAGCCTGAAAGAGAAAGTGGGGAAAAAACATTAATACACACAGACACATCTTGAGGACAAAACTGGAGCAATATTGCACAACAACACAATTTTTACTTACAGTAGTTTCCATAATCTTTGCGTGTAAATTCTGGAGAGGAATTAGCACTGGAACTTCCTATAATAAAACACAATAGCTCAGCAGAAATATAAACAACACCCTCCTGCCCAACAGTTTCCTTCACTTTTTCAAGCTTCTGTTTCAGGCAACACGGTGCCAACTGTGTTTTATTGACAGGATCTCACCATCATAACCTCCTGAGCGACTGGATACGACTTTTCTCTCCCGGAAAGCTGGAGACAGGCCTCCTGTTGAGCCAGCAGTTTGTGCTCTCCTGGCACCGCCCGAAGAGCTGGACCTGACCTTTGACACGGAGCTCACGAGATAACTGCTTCCTCCTGCCCCTCCTCCACTTCTATACCCTTCTGCGTCTATGTAGCTCCCCCCGCCATCGCCTCCTCCTGAGGAGTCTCCTAGATAAACTCCTGAGGAGGAGCTGTAGCTGCTGGTGGTCACACCTACAGAGGCTGGAAGAATGATGCAAAGAAGGTATTATCGGATTTATTGCAACAGACTGAGACCATGACACGGAAAATACCTGCGTGAAAGTGAACAGAAAGCAGTGGTGCAGTGTAATTAGGTACTTTTACTCGAATACATATTAGAGGTACTTGTATGTTATATGATCATGCCTTAGTGAAAGTACTCAGACTCTTTACTCGCTAGTACCAGTACCACAATCTTAGAATGCTAAAAATACTGATATTGTTACTAATCCATTCCTCCGTAAGAAGAATTTTAATGTTGGTGCTGTTTGTTATGGAGCTACTTAAATAATTTTACTTATCATTACAATGAGTTAAAGGGAGAACATTATTGATTTAGCTGTTAACAGCTCAGACATCTGAAATTACACATTTCTCTTGTTGAAGGAGACTGGCATTGGATTTTATAAGTTTATATTTTTCAGTTGCAAAAGCAACTTGAAATTGTAGCTATTGGATAAATGTAGTGGAGTAAAAGTATAAAGTAGCAGATTAAGAAATATTTAAGTAAAGTGCCTAAAAACTGTACTTTCCACTACTTCCATTTCACTGTACCTTTACTTTTATCTTTTACTGCACTATAGGTACTTTACAAGGATTTTTCATCCAAAAAAAAATATTACAGATTAAACTAATCAATAGTATACTAAGTAAAAATCATAAAACTTGACTTAGCCTATCAAATTAAAAGCAGAAAAACCAACATATATTATTTAACTAAATTGTATTTCTCCTGCATTAAGCACTTTTAAGACACATTCACCATTTAGATTTATTTGATGGAGAAGGGCAACGTTTGACTAAGAAAATAGTAAAACATGCCAATTGCAAGTAGACAGAGCTCAAAGCGATAAATGTTTGCATGTTGTCATGAAACAAAGCTCAAACAGTAAACTATGCAACAAATCACTGACTAAATATGATTGTACTGTCGTGTGCTCTGTTTTTTAGTGGGGATCGTAAATAAGTTATTTGTTTTGCATGTAGAACCTTAGTTTGTAAAATAACTGGCTCCTGGCTATATAACTGGCTATAACTGTCAGATTAAAGTGACAGACTGATATTTGTCTCTGGCGGAAGTGAACTACTTAAATGAAGTTAAAATACATCATACTGCTATGTAGAGTACTTGCATAAATGTACTTAGTTATTTTCCACTCCTGGCTATGGCACCATCAGTAAAGCTTCACTTAGAGCATCTAAAGCAGTAAAATATTACTTAGACTCCAGCGCATTGGTAAATCAGTATATGACATTTTTCTGTGTTGAGTTATTTGACATTTGTTTATAATGCTTATGTTCTTTCACTTAATTACTTAATTTACCCGTAATTGCATAGCTACTTTTACTTTGGCACAGTACTTTCTCCACTGCTGCGTGGGAGTTTTTTAAAACTGCAAGTGAAGGAAAACAGATCTAAAACCTAAGCATTAGCATCAGTTTCTATTAAAAATATGCCATTCAGGATTTCAAAACTTGTCCGAAAACTAAACCACAACTTCCCAGTTTTGGCTCACGAGTGGAAAATTGCTCTCACATGAAGAGAAGTAAGTTCCACTGCTGTTCTGGGTTAAGACATTCTTCTCCAGGCCCAGCCCTCCAGCACTGCTGGACATATTCCTGTGATTTGATCCGCTGGTTCCCTCTAGCAACGAGAAGACACACAGCAAAACACAGAATAGCTGTTACTCATCGGGTACTTCCTTTAGAAACCCTCAGCTATAATTACTGTATTATGTTTTTAGTTTACTGACAGTCATCAAAGTGAGCATGACTGGAAGAAAGAGGCACTCACTTGGTGGTAGAGAAGCCAGTCTGCTTGTGGATGTTATCGTTTCTGTCACAACTGATGAAAAAAAAAAAGCAAACTGTCACACTGTGTACACTGTGCGCTTGATGTTAACACCTGCATGTTATTACAAACATGTACATGTAAAGCCCAGTTAGCAGGTGTCGACTCGACTGTTGAGTGACTGGAATAGTGATGAGTTTTATATGTTTCAATTATCCTGACTCTGATTGACAGACAGCGTTGACGAAGAGTCGCTGTGGTGCTGGCAGAGAAATTTCACTAACACTATACAGCACCTGCAATAACTGTTGTTTGTTCTTTATCTGGAGATAACAAGTGATTTTAGAATCATATATACATCAGTTATAGACCATTAACAAGGTTGTTTATTAATTGTACAGACTTTATTCACTTATGACTTAATTTAACATCAGTCTCTTCTGATGGCGTTATCTCTATCTGTCTCTAAAGGCTAAGTAAACATTTAATTCATGGGTAATAATACACTATTATGTAGGTATGAGCAGAAATAAGGCTTTATTGGAGTATTATTAATATACAACCAACCATTTCCTTTTGTAGACACCCATAGGTGGAGGAAACAGAACAAATGGTAATAAAGTGAAACTGCAGTAATGATAAAAACTACATATACACAGGAGAGGTACATTAATAAGCAGTTGCAATGTCCTGTGTTGTACAACTATGTGTTAGGAATCATTTTACGTACATTACACTATTTACACTTAAAGGGTTGCCCCTCTCATATCACTATTAACCTATTAATAATAACTTGACAGCCACACAAATTTTTCACAACTTTGTGCAGCTAAATGTTATTTTATTAATAGTTCACATATTAATTAAACATTACAGTTTGATGAAAGTTATGTGCCATTTCAAACACTTTAGTAAGTCATATTTAACTTTTTTGGATAATGCAAATTATTCTTGCTTACAAACTATAATAACAAATTAATATATATATATATTTTACTTTTACTATTTTCTTAGTAAAAGACACATTTTCCAGAGCTCTTTGCCATATTTTGAGGCCTTCATCTATGGTAAAGCTTAGTTTTGTTGTTGTAATGAGACATGAGTAGCTGAAATTTCCAGTGAGCTTTCGTGCTATGATTTGTTTATATGCCTACTGTTTAGAAGATTATTGTCCTGTGGACTAAGATAAACAATATTGATCATTTTTATGGGGTTAAAGTGATGTGACTAACTCTAAATCTGGTCTCTGTATCTGTGCTTTTAGTCTCTAGTCTAGTCATAGCATTAAAAAAAAGGTAAATAATTAAATGAAAAGTACTGTGTAAATCTAATCGTCAATGATTAACTGAAGATTCATGAAAGTGTGACTTCTATCACTACTCTTCCACTAGGAGGTATCTTGTTCTCCAGCTGCAGCCTGTTGACTTTCCCTGGAATCAATTATAGATCAGGCAAATTCCATTTCAGTTTCACGGTGCCTCCTCCGCCTCTTCATCCTCCTCCCCCTCCTTATTCTCCTTCCTTTAAGGGGCTTTTGACTTTTTCAGGATCGAAACTATTAGTTTTAGTTTTGATTTTAACTTTCATTTTTTTATGATTTTGCTCCTCAGCTGTGGAACAACTTCTAACAACATTGCAAAGAAGCCAAGTCAGTGCGTAAAAAGCATCTTAAAACTCACTTGTTTTGTCATTTTTAAAATCATACAATTTTGTTTATTGTGTTCAAACCACATTTTCCTGTGAGTTTGTTGTTTCTTCTTTCTTTTTTCACCTTTCCATGAAGTACTTCTGTAACCACTGGTTTGAAAAGTGTTACATAAATAAAACTTTCAGTATGAAACCAGTGGGGGGAGAGGACAGAATGACTGATTATATGTTTCTCTCAGTCAGCATCAAACATGTAATCAGATGTTTCATGACCTCCCCGTCCTCCCGTGTTTCAAGTTGTTAGTCAGTGGTGACTGTCCTTTTACACTGAGTTAAGACTTCTGGAGGAAAACCCGGAGGGTGACTTACACCCTGAGAAATGGAAAGAGACACCAGTGAAGCCATGATGTTAGTGATAGTAAGCCCCTAAAGCATTACCCAGGAAAATGATCTCATGTAGGTCTGTAAGAACAGATTTAAAATACATCACTGTTGTGTTAAAATGTTTCTCCTGAGAATTTCAAATGAGTTTTTTGATCCGTTAAACTCTATAAAAGTCTTTTCACCAACGTTATGTTTGCGCGACCGGAGATCTTTTACCAAACCTGCGCAAAGAAAACCAAAAAGTGTCTCCAAATACAGTATGGACAGATGTTTTTGTGTATGATTCTGGAGAATCAACCATCGCTAACTCACGACGGGTTTATCAGTTAATTAATAGATAAATTAAGAAATCTCACCCCTTTCTCCCGAGATGTCCATCTGTCTCGTTAACTCGTCCATCCCATCTTATCTGGTGAGATGATGATGAAATGTAGACCATAATCATGCATACACTGGGCCAAATGTAGTTAAAAGTCTTAATTTGTAACTGTGGTCAAATGGCATTTGAGCATTTTAACATTTGATGGGAAAAACACAAAAATGTCAAATTGTGCCAGGAATCATCTGGGATAAAGACCAAGGCTGCTTTCATCTGCTGTTTACGCATCAATATGAAATTTCATGCCACTGGAGACAGAAAAATCAGCCTCATGGTCACATTTTAAATGATCATGAGACTTTTCTCTTGAACATCCAGCTTTTAATGACCTTACATAAGCAGAGATTCTGCAGGAGGCCTTAAGGATACTGAAGCTCCACATCTACCTCTTGCATATAATGTATCCAGAACAATGCTTACACGTTTAAATCTCACGTGACTAGACATTAAAACAATAAAAGCCACAGAAGCTATAATACATCATAGATTTTCAATAGACTATATTTTCTAAGTCTCTGCAGACCACACCAACAAAAGAACAAAAGACGCCAGTGGATAACAGCACTGAAAGACCATCCTCTCACCACACCCATGCCAACCAAGGGCCTTTAACTGCATGTGCTTCACCTACAGCAAAAAACAAACAGAAATACTCCCAGTTTGGGTGTTTCCATTGTTTCCTTGCAGCCAAAGGCTGAAATCACAGTTTTTAGCCTGAAAAGTTCAACAACCATCAAAGGTTTTTCAGTTTCTCCATATTTTTCAGTAAATCCTCTACTTCTTTTCAGAAACGCTCCCTATTATAGCCTGTAACTGATCTGAACAACACATATAAAAGGCTGATGCTACAGCTCGGCCAGGTCCTGGAATATATTTAGAGGGATGTAAATAGCGCAGCAGAAATACCCGTAAAACTATCCTGGGATAACTATAACAGAGAACACCGGAGGAAAAATAATCCTGAAACCCCCTACTGAGTTTTATAGACAAGTTAACTACTTATAATCATTTTATATGTGTAGTCTATAGTGGGCTTAACGCAATTCCATCACATGAAACCCAACTAATCTACAGAGCTAAAAACAAGAAGCCCATCACCATTTGTTAGTGCAGAGATGCAACAGCCAGGTGGGAAGAAACATCCGCAACATCCAACATAAACAACTTTTTTCAAAACAATCAAGTATCCAGGTTATAATCCGGTGTCCAATCCATACCTTCAGCCACCCCGAACAAATCCTGATTCCTCACGGGACAGACGCTCCGATCGCGTCCACGGGAGGGATAAGATGATTGTGTGATGCGTTATGAAGTTGATGCGTCGTGGTGGGATGTTCTTAAAGTCCTCGGTCCTTTTGTGCCTTTTCGCTCAACTTTCCCAGGCAAGTCAAAACAGAGATTTGGGCACAGGTCCCGGCCGCGCCCATCTGCGCTGGAGCTTGGCAGGCAGGTGTAATAGACTGCACGAAAAGCTGAATTTAAAAAAATAGCGCCCGGGGGAACCAATTAAGTTGTCAGAGACAGATAGTCTACAGTGAAAAAGTGAAGTGATGGACTCCTGCAGCTTCTTTAGTCGCCATTTTCGAAACTGGCAAAGTTTTGGAAGGAGGTAGAAAGGAGTGTTTTGGTTTGGGAGGTGGGTTTTCTGCCTTTCTTTCTTTTCCCTTTTTCCCCTTTGTGTGTGTGTGTGTGTGTGTGACGTTTCGGGGTCTGCTCTGCTTATCTGTGTGCAGTAAATCCATCCTCAACACATCTGGAACACATATTGGAGGGAGAAGCAGAACATTTGGTCTATATGGTTTCTCCCACTGTGTTATTTGCATAGCCGTGCAATATTTACCACGTGTGCTGTGTATTTTAAATGCAAAAGCGACATGCAAGTCTGACTATGTGTGAACATACTACACTTTCTGCACAAAAGGTTGCGCTGCATGTTTGTACAGCTGGTGAAGGATCAGATCAGCAGGGGCACAAAATATGATTATCCCTCAAAGATGCAGCACCAAACTGTCTCCACCACAGGATCACTCTCATACCAGAGAATATAGAAACAGTTTTCATCATTTGTATGATAATAATAAAAGTTCCCTATCCATTCATTTGCATTTATGCAATCTGAGCCAAATTAGATGCTTTATTTCTCCACTGGCAGCCGCAAGCACCACTAGGATCCTTCACCCACCACACCCAGTGTAGATATCCACCCACCCTGCATGACTCACAGCAAGCATGACTCTAAATGATGGAAAAAAATGGCCCCAAGGACAGTGTAAGAGAGGAAGCACTGCTCCACTCACATCTAAGTGCGAGTTTAAATAATGTGCGAGTTTAAATAATGCCAAAACTAACGGAAAGAGTCTGGTTTCAAGCAACAATATCAGGGAGGGTGGAAGAATAAAAGGGGGTGGACTGGCTTGTGCAGCCTTTCTAGATAAAGCAAGCTCGTGTTGGTGTTGAAGAGACGTGTTGAATTTCCAGTTAAGGGCTCATACTTTCTCTGGAGCAAGGTGCCTGCAGTTACAGATGTGACCAAATTGGGAGTAAGCTTAAAATAAGTGCAACACATAGCTGAGAACTTACTAATTCAAGGTTTATCAAGATAATGTGAAATGTTAACAGCACCGTTATAAAGACAAGAAAACATCACTCAGTGTGGTGGAATTGATTACGTTATATAGTTTTTAGTCATCGTGTCTGTAGTTTCTCCTGCAGGCACTGCTTCCTTCCAGCCTGGTAAAGTTTGTTTAGTGTTAACTATCAAACATAATTCATAGGAAGATTCAACGGATTGCTCACGTTAACGACATTTTAACAAGATAAAGATAGAGCTGACGTTAATCCTATCATGGATGGATGGTACACTGTGTTCTAAGTGAAGAACCTCGCTGGTAAAGTCTCGCCAGAGAGAACAGAAAATAAATTCCAGCAACACACCCTGTGAGTGTGGTCGGAGAAAAGAGAGGCAGCTTGAGACTCACTGGATTTTATCTGCGTGTTTATTTACCTGGATACTTGGTTTACACTGATAGAAAGTGATGAAGGCACTATTTTAAAGAGTGTGAGGATTTATTTTAACTAGGTTTCTCCGTTTATTTTCTAACCATAAAATAGCCCCACAGACATTTGCACAGTGATACGACCATTCTACCTAACTACTAAAACCAATAAATTACTATTACTAGTAGTTAAACTGAACTGAGTCTGTATGTCATCGAAGATTGTCAGTCAAGTTCAGTGACGGCAACCGGACTTCCTTCTTGTTAGTTAGGAACATTTTACCATTTGGTGTGAAAGTCCTTCAACATCCTGATCCATTCATTTTAAAAGGCCAATCAAAATGATTAGCAAATCCTTTGAGTCTTCTTTAAAGCAAAAACACCAAACAAAATCCAGTTTCAGCTTCTAAACTGTGAGGAAATTAATCTTTAAGTTGTCATCTATTGGCTGTACAAGGAACGCAAGTTTTTATCAACACCTCAGGATTTGGGAAAGTGTGAATGTTTTTTTTCACCTTATGAGACAGAACTATAGTGAATGTTGCACCTGATTGACTTTTTAGACAAACATACAGTATGTTAGGGTTAGGGTTTACTTTTTGATGGTGAAAGAAAAAACATTTCTCTTTCAGGACAATATTCAGAAATGATGTGTAATTATCATCATCATCTGACATATGACAACAAGCAGTAGGTTGTAGTTCAAACTTTACATAGTTAAAGGCCTAATTCGGCTGCTTCAGTTTCAGGTCTGTTATTTGAAGCTGGCTCGCAGTCACATTGTCATTTCCACCACTGCTGATGATGTTATTAGTAACATTTGTACGTCTTCAGACGCAAAATTTCTGCTGATTTGCACATTTGTGAATTTGCAGCACAGAAAAAACAATATTAAATCAGGTATTAGGTCATTTTGTGGCTGTGCCTTGTAGATAAGCTCCATGTCAAACTGTAGTTTACACAGTATAAACGAGAAGAAATGTTATGTAAACCTGTGAGAAATAAAGAAGTGCTTGCAGATGAAATGCTGGCACCCTTTAAAAGGGAGACGTACGACACAGAGACAACACAAAGTATCATCACAAAGTCAAAATAACATACTGACCTAAAATGCTAAATGTGCTTTCACCCAAATATAATGAAGTGGTCTCACTCACACATTACAACTCCTCCACTACAAATAGGGACACATAGAAATTGGTTTCTGCCTCTCCCTTATAACATAGGTGAATATGTGCATCTTGAGAGGAATTAAAAGCCTGCACAAACATGACATGAGGCCATATTTATGAGTGTCCAGCATACACACCTGCTTTTCATGAAGGAACTGGCACGCTCGCTCAGTGTCTCACATAGACTCTAAATTCTAGATCAGCCCAAACCACTGCTGCAGTGACTTCAGGATCAAGCACAGGATTTCAAGTAAAAACTATAAAAAAAATTAAAAAGTACAAAAACTGTTTTCTGACTCATACATAGTAATTATCTTCTACCCTCAACCCTGAAAGATTCATCTGTATAAAATGTAAAAACATCCCCAATTCCCCTGGGTGTGTAATATCAGACTGCCAAGTACTGATGTTCAAGTCCAGGCAGGATCGTGTTTTAATTCACACCTTTCTCCTCATGGCTACAAAAACTTGGTTATAAAATGTTTCTAACACAAGTCTCCAAACAATTAAACTACCAGCGAATAAGATCTAAATAAATCCTTTATGGAGATGAATCAGCTGATGAGTAGGGTTGAATCACAATGTGACTCAACCCTAGTAACAAGGGTCACCATGTAAACAAACTCAAGTCCAGTAAAAAGTCCGTTTAGACCGATCTGTGTACATTAGAAGAATTACTAGTGTGTTTTTAGAAGAATAGCATGCAAAACACACAAATACCATGGTGATAAAGTTGTTCTTCTTGTCGTGTAGCACGGTTACCTACAAAAACTACAGTTCCCATAAGCCTTTAGGGCGATACGTCATCAGATTTTGTCCAATCGCAGACTTTGGAGGTTTTCTTGAGCAGGAAAACTATGGGAACGTCTCACATCGCTCGAAAAGTTTTATATTTTAGCTTTGTAAAAGTTTTTTTTTAGCGTTGTTTAATGCGTGCTCCACATGTTTGTGTTAGTTTAAGGTTTTGAGACGATACTTGTGCAGCTAGCTAAGCTAACTTAGCCATAACGCTGTAGACAGACGAGCAGCGTTAGGTTTCATGAGTCAAAGTTTCTTTCACCGATGGAGGTCACTCCTAAAGCAGCCAAATTAAGACCAGATGATCATTCACCCTGTAATTCAGTGGAGTCCAGCCCCTGTGAATATAAAGAAGAAAAGGTATGTTCATGCAGTTTGTTTGCATGGTACTAGTCCCCGTTTGTTTTTCCATCCAGGTGGTCAGAGGACTCTGTAGAGGTTATGGAAATGATATCAGAACAACAGAAAATGTTTTTAAACGTGTTTCTGTGTGTTTCAGACATCACATAATTAAATTAGTCAGAAACCTAAAAGTATGTGTGTAACGGGAAACTGCAACCAGGCTTTTTTCTAGTCACACCAGTAGTAAAGTTAGCTAGCTTTATGTAGCCGTTTAGTTTGACATCTATGACAAAAACTGATAAAACATAATCTAATAGTTATACAGAAATGTCCAGTATTTGCTGTTTGTCAAACATGGAGAAACATTAAACTCAATATCTTTGGACTATTGGCTGAACATAACAAGACTTTTCAAAACTGTACCTTGATTTGTGAGGAATTATAGCAGACATTTTTCACACTGTTCTGGCATATTGTAGAGAAAATACTAATTGTTTCCTGCAGTCCTGTTGTTACTACCTATCAGTACACTGTGTGCCCTGTGGTTAATTTTTCACGTCATCTCTGCTGCAGCATCATCAAAAGCTGAGCTCCTCACTGAAGGAGAGGCTTAAGAGATCAAGGCGCTCCTTCACCTCGCCTTTCTCTGTGGCCAAACGACTTTGTGTTGATGATTCGGAAGAGTGTGGGCAACAAGTTTCGGCAGATCCCCAGGAGACAGTTAATAAACTTCCAGTCATAACACACAATGTTGACGTAAATAAAAATCAAGTGAGATCAGTGAGAGAAAGGTTTCCTGGACCCAGTCATGAACCAACGCATGCTCCTTCGGAAGACTTTGCACAGCTCGAACAACTCAGGATGGAGGTGAAAGACAAAGTGGAGACTCTGCGCAGACTTAAGATGGTTAAAATGTACAGAAGCAAGGTAGCTGCCTTTAAAATGTTTGGGCTGTCACTAACATAACATAACATAATGTATTTGTTACCTGAACCAAAAATTGTCATCTGTATCTCTCCATCTCTCTCTAGAATGATTTGACACAGCTACAAACCTTGATTGATAAGTGGCGGAGTTGTGCACAGGCTGCACTGTATGAGCTCCAGTCAGATGTCCCAGTAGACGGAGGAAAGGCCAGCCTGTCTGAGCTTATTGACCTCTTTGGGCTTGATGACAGCATTCTGCACTTTGACCGCACAGAGGAAGACTTCACTACCTAACAGTATACGCTTAAATAATTAATATCATCATTATATCAGAGTACTGTGAGGGAACAATTACAGTTCAGTTATCCTCAGTCAATTGTTTTATTTGCTGCTGCTACATTGTTTTGTTCACAGTTTAAGTTGTAAATTTCATGTTCAGTTTATTTAAGTTAAATGTAAATAAAACTGATTTATCTGTTAAAGGTTTGCTCAGTTGTGTTTCAGTTTTTCAAGTGAAGGAAAGTTCTTCATTCTCAGACGTTCAAGTTCTGCCCAGAGAAAAGCCAGCTCTTCTGCCTGAGCTCTGGCAAAGTCCTCCAAGTTCTTCTTCTGAACAATTTCCCGGTAGCGCTCCTCAGTATTAGCAGCCTGATTTTCCTCTGTTGCTAAACACAAAACAAACCACATCACTCAGAGCAGACTCCTTTTGCACTTTGTTTACCAGAGGTAAATTTATGGTTGTATTACCTATTGCTTCACAGACGTGTTTCCTCTCTGACACTGTCACCTGCATATCAGGTAGCTTCTCATCTAAATGTGTGTTCTTCACAGCTTTTGTTGCTGCCTGCCTGTTAAGCTGTTCAATCTTTTTTATGCGATGCTGCACACTCTGTAGATGAGTCTGAAAATAGATTATAATGCACATGTTAACTTATAAATAATAAAGACCTGATTGTTCTGATCTATATAATCTGAGTTTTACCTTTTCCTGGAAAGCTATGGTTTTCTCCAGAATGGAAACCTGCTTGGACACACGACTGTCTTGATCTGTCTTTTGGAGATACTGGACAGAAAAGGGAACAGCTGCCTTACATGAGGCCAGAATACAATAATCAGAAGCAGCAGCATTGAGTCTCATCAGTGTTTTCTATCAACTGTCTACTTCAGCTTATTTGATATAAGATCCCACAATACTTATGGCAAAAATACTTGATCGTAAAATGTTCAGGATGGATTTGTTTGTACTACACTTTTCTATCTCAAGGGTTTAGGAGGCTGAACAATAACAGGAAGCTGCATGCAGAACTACCTGAATCTCTCGCAAGAGGAAACTGGCATTCAGGCTTGGAAACATGTTTGTACCATGCTCACTGATTTGTTGAAAAAAGCACAGATGACTCATTTGATGTTTATGTATTTTTTTCATTGCTCAATCACCGCTTCCCATTAATTACATTTCTTACGTTTTATATTTTGTATTAAGTGGTTAATAGTTTGCAGTCAGGAGCTAGGAGTTCTGCATTTGTTGCTCTATTTGTTTACAAATTATGTTATTTTTTTAGCTGAATGAGGCAGAGAAGCTTTTCTGTTTCCTAGAATTGAATCAGTGTATGCACGTGACAGAGGTGTTAAAACTGTAATAGAAAAACTTTTTTAAAAGACACAAAGCACGGAAAACATAGGGTGGGGAGCCTGCATGAATAGGGTGTGTCAGCGATAACACAAGATTATCCATCTGTATTTGAGTATGGTAACAATTTTCTCCTCGGAAAACATCAGATGCTGCCAAAACCAAAATACCTGCCTTGACATCACTGACTGAGGTTTGGCCAAAAATGCTAAGAGGGTTAAAGCTTCTGACTAAATGCGAATACTGAAATTTCTGAACATGTTTAACATAAAACTACATTGTTAGAAATACATGCAGACTTGTATCAGTTTACCATTCATTAGCATCATTGCTCAGAAACGTTATTTAATGCTCACTATCTTATTCAGACCAGTCAGCGAATATTCGGGTCCCTGGCAGCATCAGGATGTTTTAGTATCATGATTACACTCACTTCCTGTTGCTCCTCAGTGAGACGTAACATCTGGATGTCTCTCGCCTTGTTGTTGAGGTCCTCTATCTGCATCCTTCTCATCTTGTGCTCCCACTCTAGCTGGATGATGCCTTTACGGAAGTCTTTGCACTCCACCATGGAGGCTATCTTCTGCTCTGCGAGCATCTGATAATGAGATAATTATTTGACCGACGAGGATATTTTCATAGCCAGTGAATTTGAGCACTTCTGGAATTTAGCCCAATTTTGACACCATTTTATTTACACAACATTATTGTGTGATTCTGTATTTTGGATCCATCACAGGAAAGAAGTAATGTTTGTTGATTATAGGCCTCTGTATGTTTATGTAAATATTGCTTTAAAAACTGCCATTTCCAGCTACAACAATCATTTACAATATTAACATTGTCTACATTGTATTTCTGATCGATTGGATGTTACAAAATCTGCATTTCTTTTAAAGACATGGCAGTTTCTATGTGTGTACAAACTCCTGAGAGGTAGTGTAAGTCTGGTAGTAAAGGCTCACTCTAATGGCTCTGTTGCGATCTTCCACCACACTCCTGTGTTGAAGCACACAGTTAGTGTAGTCAGCAGTCAGGTCTGTGGTAGACACCTCCACCTGGCCCTGTTTCAGCAGGACCTGGACCATGACGTCTGTCAGAAACCAGTTCTTCTCCTTATGTAGACTAGAACAAGCAGGAAAAATCACTTGATCATTCTACCATAGTAAATCAGAATAAAAACGAAACTACACTAAAACACTAATACTGCTTGTTTTTTAACATTTGGTTATTTTCAAAGGCTTCAGGAACAAATTGAACAACGCATTTAAAGGTTTTTACTTATGTGACCCCCACTGTTGTATTAAAGTAACGCAGCTGTAGAACTAAAAAAAAAAATTGTATACATCACAGTGAATGACAACAGAGTCATACCTTTCAAGTTCATCAGAGAGATTTTTAATTTCCTGCTGAGCAGCCTTGTCCTCATCTCTCTTCTTCTGCAGGAATGCCTGCATCTCAGCAAGAGTCAAAGCTTTTACTTTTACCTGCAAAGGACAAGAATTAGATACAGAATGAAATACATAAAATAATCTGGCAATATTTCCTAAATTTGTTGATAAGTACAATTAGAAAGATGTACTACTGTAAAGGCACTGAAATGTTATGCTATGTGAAACTCTGTATTTTCAATTGTTATTTTAACAGTGTTCTCGGTACCTTTTGTTCACTTTCCACTTTTGTTCTGCGGACAAGACAAAACCTCTCCCAAATCGATGGGTTCAAACCTTCTGGCATATTCTCTGAAGCGTCCAGTTCTTCCATTGCCTTCAACATTTTGCCAAGTGCATCAGGAGCCAGAGAACCAGACAGATGCTGCTCTTTAATAGGGCTAGAGCTGTTTTCAGTCTGGGTCCTCATCTTTTGAACCCTGTGGCGTACAAGACTATGATGCTGCTGTGTGCAGGAACTAAGTAAATTATAACTTAAGTACGAAGTAAGAAATCATGTAAATTTTTATAAAGCTGTAAGTCAGCACAACTCCATCAAGTAATACAGTTCTTATATATACGTATTACAAACCTGGGTCTACGTCTGAACAATTTATACAGATGATCAACCACATGAGCCGGTACATCAAGGAACTCTTTTCTGAATTCTTTGTCAAGAACCTTTGAGGATATGGATGATATGTGATATTAATATGATGCGCACAATCATTTATAGCTAAAAGTTGTTCAGTGTTTTATTATCAGACTTACTTTGTCCTCAGTTACAATGCTGTCAAATGTCTCATTAAACAACTCTAGTTCTTCCTCATGTCTCTTCAGTTCTTCCCCAATTTCATCCTGTCAGAGAAATGTCAACAGTGAGGGGCAGTCTTTACACCTGTTTGGTCTTGCAAAACACGCTTGAGTGATGGAAAGATTTTATAATTGAATTTGGAAGAACAACACTAAGCTTTTGTCAGGTATCTCACAAATAACAGAATCTGGAGCTGGCAGTCATGAATTCCTTCAGCATTACTGCACAGGACTTTTCTGACCTTGTATGCCAACATTTTCTCAAGTTTGAACTTGAGCTCCAGCTCTCGATTTCTCATCTCCTCTTCCATGAGGACCGAATAAACAAGATAGGTGATCTTGAGCTCTTCCTGTAAAACACATAAAAAACAACATCAAACAGTTTTTTTTAAGATGTAACATACACAACATATCACATTTCTTATTATGCTAAGGAAAGGAGGAAAATGTGAACAAGGAAACAAGGAAGCAATGATGATGCAGGCTGATTTGTCAGTGTCATGTCTGTCACATACAGATAAAGCGTGTGTGTGTTGGCTCACCTGATATATAGCCATCTCACATCTCATTTTCTTCTCAAACAATTTTGTCAAAGTTTCATCGAATCTTTCAGTTGCATCCCTGGTGGCAGCTTGCAGTTTTTTCATTTCAGTTTCCATTAACTGCAATTACAAAGTTCACAGATGATTTACACTGGTCATTGATCAGAAGTTAATTAGATTTCTGGTCATTTCAAAACAGATTGTGCTGTAATACCTTTTTGTATTTCTCTTTCTCCTCATTCAGACGTTTGATGTTCTTTTCAAACTCTTTATAGACTTTTTTCTCTTCATCGCTCCAGTTAATCTCTGCTTTGGTCAAAACAAACTCAGGCGGTGGTATTTCCTGTGGAGTAGATTCAAAAGAAACTATGCTCTTCTTGCTGATTTGTCTAATTCAACTGACTCTGCTTAGAAAAGAATTTAAGTTGAAAAAAAACGAACACATAATTGGCTTGTGGAGAAAGAAGTAACACTTTGTGAGTACTGAGTAGTTCATTTTGGCTGCAGTAAAATGAAGAGTTTTGTCTGTGTGAGCTTTTTACATTCTCTGTGATCTAATTGCACAATAAATTAACATCATCATTATTCATCATCCAGCTATTTACTAATTTTTAAAAATATTTTGTATTCCATTAAATTGAGAGAATTTCTTTTAATAAAATTCTCTTTATTTTTGACACCCTAAAAGTATAGATAAAGTATATAAGGTTATATTACACCAAAAGTACAAAACATATCACATATTATTACCATGAGGAGCTGAAACTGACGACAATAAGT
>OMLM01000067.1:38395-58995 GCA_900302695.1 Helostoma temminkii | reverse complement strand
TTCAAACAGGATGCACTAAAAGGATGCTGCCTTTGGCTGGTAATATCACATCAGACCCTTCCCATTTTTTATTTGAGGAATAATCAGCTGCTAAAACAGAGCTTAGGTCATCATCAAATTCTGCAGTTCAGCTGTCTTTCCACAAGGTCTGATGTGGTATATGTTGGTGCTTGTGATAAATGTAATGTGTTTGTTTGTGTCAGTGATTCTGACAATAAAGTCAAATCAAATCCATCTTGTTATTCAAGTAATACATTATAATTTGTACTCAATGAATTATTGTGTGTTTTATGTGAGACAGGCCACACAGGGGCACATTTAAGTACTTACTGTATTAGAAGATAAAAGCAAGGATTCAAAATCAGGAGAATATGTTAAAGTTGTGACAGGTCCTTCCAAATGCCATGTCTTTGTAATGTTGATCTGTGTCCCTTTGATTTGCAGACAAACCAAACTCTCCTGTAAAACATCAGCATTAAAGGTTCTTGAAGCTCTTGAAGTAACTGAGAATTCCCAGGGAATGGAATTGCAATTGATAGGCAGACCAATAAATGTATTATTCTGAAGGTGTCACGTGTGCTTGTACCTTTCCTACAGCAATCAAACCATTCTTGCTAAGGGTTAGACCTTGAAAGTTGCACTGTCTCAGTTCAGGAACGACTTCATCAGCTAAACAAAATGAAACAAATGAGTCAAATGTCTTTTCTATTGTTGAAATTCTATTCTATTCTATTGTTTCTGAAAGTTAAAATATTCACAATGGCTTTTTTAAAATATCTGCCACATCACACTATCCTACTGTGTGTCTCTGTTTACCTTTGGGGTTGAAGAGGACTGAGACAGAGAGTCTGTCTGGGTCAACAAGCAGCAGAAAGCCTTCTGCACAGCCCACATAGAGCTGTGATGTGGCTGTCCAGCAGATGGCAGATGGAGTTAGTCTGGCTTGGGTGTAGAGATTAGGCTGTGTAAACATAAATAAAATATTAATATGTATGTCTTACAACTAAACTGTTTTCCCAACAAATACATTTACATTCATTTGGCAAATGCTTTTATCCAAAGCGACTTACAAGTGGAGTACAAAAGAACCACAGAGCTAACTCTTTATGACCTACATATTAAATGGTGATAGTATATTTATATTGTGAGTTGATACAGTGTGTAAGTGATAGTGAGACAATACCACAGTTCTCTCTGCCTTGTCTCCTTTGAGGCCTGAGATGGCTGATGGAGGCATCTCTGGTCCAAAATAGGGAAGTTTGTCACTGACAGTATGAGAGGTATACACCAGTCTCTCAATAAATGACCCATCAGTTGCTGGAAGTTCTATTACACTGCAAGACAACACATATGATGTATACAGATGTACATAATGTTGTTTGACACAGTCTATGTTGCATGCTTGTACACATCTGGTTTACCTTTGTTTCAGGGCATGGTAGCTGGCACTCTTCTCAATATTCCAGACAATGAGGCATGTGGTGCCCAAAGCACAAAGCTGGAGCCAATTAAGAGGGTTGAACACCAAGGAAATGACATCCTGTCCAGCTTGTGGCTGTGTACAGATTAACTCAGCATTTTCCCAGTTCCTAAATCACACAGTCATGATTACAGTAATGTTCCCAATCTCTAAATAAGCATATGAAAATATGTAACACATATAAAGTAGTCTACTGCTTCAGTGGCTTACCATATAGTTATAGTGTAGTCTGGAAGAGAGGAACAACAGCCCAAATAAGGACCACTGTTACTTAATGTCAGAGATGTGTAGTCCAGTTGTGCTTTTCCTAGAGAATTATTCAATGATAGCTATTTAGGATTAGTTTTAGAAAATACATGAAAATAAGATATTTACAGACAGACATCAATAACTAAAAACGGCCCACTAGAAAATTATGTTGGCTAAATATTATGACAATTTCTTACCAATAAACAAAGATCCAGGTTTGTGAAAACTTTTCTACTTGTGTAAAAAACATGTTAAGATTTATATGTGTTTGCTTTCTTTTCCACAGTATGGATTGCTTTACATTAAACCATAAAAAAAACTTTGCACACATGTAGAAAACTGAACTTAACTGAACATTAAGCCTCCCATTCCTTTATTCTGCCTTTTACTTTTTTATTTGTTCTGTGTTGTAAAATGTCATATATATGATCAGCAGAAATATTTCTGCAAAGTCAGTATGATTATGTATAATGTACTGTAATCTCTTCAGTCTGTAAAGCTTACACAGATAACAGGAGTGTATGGCAAATGACAGAAACAGCTGACTCATCTGTTAACATGAATCTATCTGTATTTCAGTGATATTCCTTCACTTTACTTATTTAAGTAAAAATTAGCAAAAAAAAAAAAAAAAGTTAAATAAGTAAAAGTAGTAATGTCACAATGTAGAAATATAGTTTAAAAA
Source organism: Helostoma temminkii (assembly GCA_900302695.1). Classification (NCBI taxonomy): domain Eukaryota; kingdom Metazoa; phylum Chordata; class Actinopteri; order Anabantiformes; family Helostomatidae; genus Helostoma; species Helostoma temminkii. The sequence goes on along the minus strand of OMLM01000067.1, from coordinate 56,581 downwards.
GCCATACATTTGAAATGTTAGTAAATGTACAGGTAAAAAAAAAGTACCTTAACACATTCAAAGTAAAGGTAACAGAACTTACAGTATAATACAGAATATTAGAATAATACTGTATATAATATATTTCTGGATTATAGTTATTGATGTATTAATGTTTTCATCACTACGTTCACCTGATAATATTATAGTTAGCTGCTGAAGGTGGGGCTAATGTTATCTGCTTTATTGCTTGTGAGGTCTCCCTATGGATTAGTAACAAGGTGTAGTTTCTGTAATGTCTCAACAATTAATAATGTTTTATTATGTCTTTGAACTATTAATTTGAATTGAATTGAATTATTAATACGCAAAAACTACAGTATAAAGCAGCAGAAAATCAGACTTTTACAGTACTTTGACCACAAAGACTGACTTAACACTGAGTACTGCTGCTTGTGTGCAATGATTATCTCTTTATCTCGGAGTATTAACACCAAACATTTGGCCCAGTATTACTTATTTTTAAGCTGGGGGGAAATATCGACTTACCTTTGAGTTTATTCTTCAACGTAAGTTCAGGGAAAGTGTACACAAATATAGAGGGGAACAGCTTTTGCTCAGAGAAAGCAAAAATCCCATTGTTGCCATTGGCAGTCAAGACACCAATGCCTCTGCCAGGACTCTGAAGGACACTTCGCATCTTTGTCTCCAAATTCAGGAAGCATATATGACTTCCACATGCGTAGCATATTGTTTTATTGTCCACAAACACAATGCTCTTGTTTGTAAAACCTTGTATCCACCTGAAGGGAGCACAACAAAAAAGTTTGCATTAGCTAGTTAGCTAACTAAGCTAGCACCTGTCAAACAATATGACACTATAAACGTAAAAATAGTTAGGTGCACTTTGCAGCAACGACATACCTGACTTCAAAACTTGCTGTGTCATCCATTTTAAGATAAAACTTCACACAAGAAAATTAAACTTATATTAATAACAGAGCATACGATGGGTAGGTTGTTGCGTAACCCTGGTAACCACACATCTCATTAGTAACCACCCTTAAATCCCATTGGCTGGTGGTTTATGTAACACTCCTACACCGGAAGAGGAGTATATTTATTAAACAGTTCTCTCGTATGTCGAGTATACTCGAGTAGTTTTGCCCCGTCGTTTATCGACCCTCTTCGTGCTGCATTTAACTATTTCAGAATTGCTTTCAGCGCCTGAAGTGCAAACATGTCTACTCAGAAGAGTTTCGGCAAAGGTAAGATGTACAACCAAGTTCGCAAGAAGTAGCTTCCGAGTCGGCAGTTAAGCGTAAAGTTAAGGGGAACCTAAGTCCGACAGTTTCTCCTTTTTTATTGTGAAAAATAATTGAGAAGAGTGTTATGGTTTTTAATCTGCACCTGGTCTGCAAGTGGTCTAAATTGTAATTTAAAAAAAGAAATGGCGAATTGTTGAGTTATCACAGATTTTGCTAATCCGAAACTAACTTTATTATTCTAAAAAAAAAACTCTTTAGCGTCCCCTTGATAATCTGGAGCAGATTTGAAGAGGAAAAACACTTATAAAAATACATAAAATATATTGTAGAAACGGTGTCTCTACAATTTGTAACATCTTCACAACAACAAAATGTTTAAAAAACTGAAAATGTACCACCGTTTCCCTTAAAATCTGTCTTTAACTGCCGTAAATTCCAATAAAACAGAGTTTCAGATTAGCGAAATGCAGCTGGAAAAAAACAGAACAGAGAAAAGGGTCAAGGGTTTATATGTTTTCTGTCATTTCCACGAACCCTAACCCGAAGACTTGAACTTAAACTTGCTGAGTCATGTTTTCACGTTATACGACAGTTAAAACAACGCTACCAGTATTTGGTTGAGGATTTATGTAATCCCGTCAATTCAATTCCTAAAGATAACAATAGATAACAGGTGTGTACTGCTAAGAGATTAAAGAGTCAGCTCATTAATTATGAACTGACTGTTTAATCTCAGCTCATTAATTATGAGCTGACCCATGTCAGTGGTGGAAAAACTTCTCTTTTACCTAAGTTAGAGTAGCACCACTCCAATGTTGAAAAGGTAAAACAAATAAAAGCCATACATTTAGTACAAGTCTGTACAAGTACAGATATATGAACATGAAATATGCTTCAAGGTCCACAAGTAGAAGTACACATATAATACAGGAATACATATTACAACTCCAGATTATAATTATTGATGCATTAATATTTTAATTAAAGATGATTTTACCTACATTATGCACTGCTTCATAACAGTAATGTTTCATCAATATGTTTTTAGGTAAGTTTTGTCTTAACAAATAATAATTTATTGTAGCTTTTTGGTTGATTGTATTTTTAATTATTAATTTGATTCAAAGTAAATGGTACTAAAATGATCAAAAACATATAGTCGAGTAAAAAGGTGCTAAATTTGAATTCAGTTAAGGATAGAGTATGCAAGGTCTTTACTCAAATGTATTTACTTTTTGGCTGTTATTTTCAATGTGAAGTACAACACCTACATTAAAACACAGTCTCAGTAGCATCCGTAACAAAGTGGCTACTTTCAGACAATAGTAGTAGAAATCTTAAATCCGCTTGCTGTCCTGCTTGCACTCTGTCACACATTGAGATTTTTCTTTCAGGAAGTGCCGCACCTGGTCCCGTCGAGAAAGGCTCTATTAGGGTTTACAGCATGAGATTCTGCCCCTTCGCCCAGAGAACAAGACTGGTGCTGAATGCCAAAGGGATCAAGTAAAGACAGAGATTTTATTTTAAACTATAGCAGCACTAATACCAACCAAAACTGTGCTTTTTATAACATTTGCAGAACCTGTTTTTGTTTTTCAGGCATGAAACGATAAACATCAATCTGAGTGACAAACCTGAGTGGTTCCTCAAGAAGAATCCACTTGGTCTCGTCCCAACACTGGAGACATCTGCTGGCGAGGTGATATATGAGTCTGCCATCACCTGTGAATACCTGGATGAAGTTTACCCTGAGAAGAAACTGCTTCCTTCTTGTCCTTTTGCTAAAGCTCAGCAGAAGATGCTGCTGGAGCATTTTTCCAAGGTATCTATATGTCTACATGAGAACTTGCATCTTAATTCTATGGGTCTTATTATTATTATTATTATTATTATTATTATCATTATATATTATTATTATTATTTATTTGTTGTATGTACTTCTCTGTTCTACTGATACCTTTATGCTTTATCATGTTAACGCTACTATTGTCTGCAGGTAGTACCATACTTCTATTCAATCCCTGCACGGAAAAATAAAGGAGAGGATGTTGCAGGACTGGAAGCTGAACTGAAAGAAAAGTTTGGCAAATTAAATGAGGTTGGTTGCAAAGTTGTGCTACTCTATGTGTCACTATATCTGGCCACTTTAAAGTACTTTTATACAACACGTTAAAATGTTTATTTTTCAGGTCCTCGTTAATAGGAAGACCACGTTCTTTGGTGGTGACAACATCACACTGATCGATTACATGATTTGGCCATTTTTTGAGAGACTGGATGTCTTTGACATGAAACAGTAAGTAATAATAGTCTTGCGATCTTTAAAAATAAATACACTTTATTTATGTAAGCATTTTCAGACACTTAATGTGAACTTAGGAGCAAAAAGCATAAATATTAGTACGGTATACAGAGCAAAGAACTTGACCACTTGATCTAATATACATGATCTTTTTTGTCATTGTTCTTTCATGACATCTGATATGTTACATTTTAGAAGGGTGACATATTGTATGTTCATGTCTCATTATTTGGTTGTTTTGTCTTTTCAGCTGCATTGATGGTACACCTGAGCTGAAGAAATGGACAGAACGCATGTCAGAGGACCCGGCTGTCAAAGTCTCTGGTCACAGTGTGGACACCTACAAGCACTTCTACAAGAGTTATGCTGCGGGGAAAGCAGACTATGACTTTGGCCTGTAGAAAATGAATAAACACAACCACAAACCGTCCATGTATTTTCATAGTTATGGGCAATGATATTCTGGAGTTGTTGTTTTTTTTTTTTTTTTACTTTCGTGTAACAGAAAAATATTATCAAAACTCCAACATTGTGGGGGTAAATTTGAAGAGAGTGTTTTTATTGGATATTTGCTCTCAATGATCTGTCCAAATTGGCACTCATTCTAATAAACTATACATGTAATAATTGTGACCTGAATCCATTTTTTTTTTTGTCTATGCTTAATGAAATAATACATTACGTTTTTCTGCCAGGCATTAAAAGATGCACCGATTTAATGAAATGGAGCTCTACCGAAGATCTGACACTAATGTAACAGGCAAAATGAAGTTCATATTTATAAAGCTAAAAAAAATTACGACAAACAGTAGAAAAATTTGTAGCTGCTGTTTTGCACCAGTATGAATGAACATACCACTACACTGTTTGGTAAATGAATCCCATTAACAGAGTTTGCATAATTTGAGAGGTATTTCAGTTAAAATGTTTCCCAAACTGATAATTATCCTGAAACAATTATCCTTCATGTGCGATACTGGTTGTTGCTTCTTTTAGAGGAAGAGAAAGACTTACTGAACACAAAATTACTATTAAGCTTCAGAAATAGTCAAGCTTCAGAAATAGTCAACCCCCCATTTGATAAATGAGGTGTGTACTCTTGTATGAGCACAGACGCATTTCTCAGCATCTCTTGGTAATGTCGTACTGTTGTTGCGTAAAGCTCAGTTTGCAACACCAGAGACCGGAACAGATTGAGGGGTTCTGCTTTACGAATTATCTTAGGAATCTGGAGTTCCTCTGGGACTTTACGATTTCCAATTAAAACATGATTGAGTCTCTTCTCCTGTAGGCTCCTCTGCAAGAAGCTGAGCACGTCCTGAAGCCGGTGCTCCATGTTCTCAACACCCCACGCTGAGGGCCTTTTACTCAGCAACAGGTGCAACAGAACAGTCTTTAAGTGGTAGTTAGTAAGGGCACTTTTTCCTGTGAGCCCTGTCTGCTTTTTGTGTAGAAAAGTAACAATCTGAAGGCAGTGTAAATGACAGGAATTTTGTGGTAGGCGTTTAGTAAAATGTTTCAACAAATTCCTCTCGTACACAGCAAAAGAGAGGGGCCAGAATGGGTCTGGAGAGCTGTCACAATCTGATGGAAAGTGTGAGACAAAATAAGCATCCGTATCCTCCAGCTGAACCACGGGGATAATGTTCATTACGATGACCTTCCCTGAACGAAATCTGATCTTCAAAGCACCAGCTGCGTCCAGGTTGCGAAAAGTGACCTCAAAATCATACTTGTGAGAGATGCGTCCCCATGCTTTGGTTACAGAGATCTGAAACCATTTCATGACTTGGTCTTTGGCTAAGAAAGGTGTGTTTCTGGAGCACAGCAGCTCATCGAGACTTCGGTCCACTTTGTGCGCGTCATTCCTGCTGTGCACCAAACAAAGCATGTCCTCTCCCAGGTTAGCAGAGCCGCAGAGACAGCCCTCTTCATTATCCACGGTCACCTTTATCTTGCCACAGCCCTGCATGTCTGGAGGCACGTCACTAGACGGGCTGCACCACAGGTGGAACTGAAAGGAGTACGGATCTGGAGGTGAGAAAGGCACAATAAGGTCGCACATCATGGGCCTACACACCTTCCAAGACTCGAACATGCTTCCAACTCCGACAAAGTCCCCAACTTCCATGTCTGCCTCCCTGTCACATATACTCCTGAGCGATTCTAGCAAGTCATCAGCAAAACCCTCAACAAACTCCCTCACCCTCCAGTTTTCATGGGCTGAAGCGTAGGTGCATTTGTCACAGAAATTGCTCAGGATATCCTTATCTAGTACCATTGTGCTGGGGGTGATGAACCCACTCTCAGAAAATATATCTTCATCCTCAGCTGGCCGGATTTCAGCATCAGCAAGATCCACCCGGCACAGCTCGATAGTGAAAAATATGACAAAAGACACAGTGCTCCAAAAGTACCAACTATAACCGTCCTCTGTGCTGGTTTCTTCTTGCTTTGAGTCAGGCTGTAAAAGTTCTCTCTCCAGCTTGGCTTTCTCCATCTCCAGCCTCTCCTCATGCTCCCGCATTCGAGCAATCAGCTCCTCATCCTGGTCCGGGAGTGTGGTGTTCTCTTGAGGAAAGAGCAAGGGATGGTTTAATATGGCTGCGGCCACCACCACACACACTCGTGCAATGGTCCCCTGCATCTTCAGCTAGTTTCTTGCACACAAATTCAAGCACATTGCAGACATCAAGGCACCTCAGACCCTGAAACAAAAACACAAATTGTTTTATAGAGAAGAGAAGTGAATTTGAAGACAAAACGAAACATTGTTGTACTGGGAAATGTATTGAAGTCCATTTACAAAAGTGTAGTTATTGTTGTAAAGCACTTCTCCCAACAGGGGGAGCACAAACTGTATCTCTAAATATAGAGGCTGTGGGCTGAGTGACGCACTTGTCCTGTGTCATACTTTGCAACATGGGAGGAAGGAAGATGAAGCCTGAACATCACCCCTCTCTGATAACCCTATTCAGTTAACATTTACATCCTGTTAAGATTTATTAAAAATAAAACAACTCTCCACATACTTTATGGAAAACAACCAAACTAAGTTCCTACACTATACATTTCAGCCTTTAGATGAAACACTGTGAAAAACTGGAGGTCATCAGATAACCAACAAGTAATGTTAAATATACTGTACAGAAGAGGAAACACAAGTTTATTGCTTATGTTTCAAGGTTTCCACAGAAGTTACACTGGCCACTTTTAAAACACATGTGACTTTAAATATGTTAATTATAATCTCTAACATAAAGGCAACTAATGTGCTAGAAATGTAACTTCCTCCTACAAACAAGAAACAAGAAAAGGGAAGTAAATATATATTGTGATCTCACTGTTAACATCATGAGATTATGAAGTGTTCTGACAGGCTCTAGTTATAAGATGACAGCAGACAGTAAAATATGTGAAGCAGGGAGATTTCCCATGACTTACTCAATTGGATCCTTTCCAACACCTACATGGCTCAGTCTGTCCAAACAAACAAGCCAGACACAGAGTGTTTTGCTGGTACAGTTTAACTCCTGGTATGACCAGTAACTTACAGCAGCTAATCAATAGTGAGACTTCCCCATGTTTTGTATTCATAAGTAGTTTATGAACTTAATAAATTATAGTTTAGTTCTGAGAAGACATTTGTAGTTTATTGAGGTACAGTATTTGTCAACAAGGTGCTTAATGGAGGACATCTAGTTGTTAACAAATACATCACAGTGAATTATAGACTACTTTATAATGGTTGATATGAATCAACAGGAGATAACTGTGAACTATTCTGATAACTGATTGTTTCTAAAGCAAAACGTCAAATACTTTGGTATTTGGTCAGCGGTTACATGTTGAAGTTAGATGCTTCTGTTAGTCTTGAAGTAATTAAGGATAATAAACTCAATACTTGTGGGTTCAGTAGTACTGGCTGAACAAAATGAGCAATGTTAATGCAGCTCTTTGGGCTGCGGAAAGCATGATGTGCCTATTTCACCATTTTCTTAATTTTTCTTTTCCATTTTCATCCTGTTTTATAATGATGTGTTATTGCTGTATTCAACAAAAGTTACACAATAATAGTTTGTACAATTACTCTGCTAAGTAACCAGTAACTTCTCTTAAAAGTACAGTCAGTAAACACTACAGTAGTAGTAGTAGTAGTGTTTTTTGTAGTATTTAAAAAATTGCCCAGTACATGAGTAACTAAAGTTTTTCCATCCCTGTTGACTGAATCATCCTTCACCCATAGAGTTAGAGTGGCTGTAAAAACACAGTATATGAACAAACCATCTTACTATGACATGACTGTGTATTAGTGAAATGATGTGGCATTGCCAGGTTGCCGCCTCAGTTGTCTTAGCAACAAAATAGTGACCTTCTCCTGGTGGAAATGTGTTTCAGGACACATGAGTCACTTCACAGCTTTAACGTGTAGAAAACTGTGAATTGTAAAGCTGCTTTATGAAGCCTTGAACCCAAAATAAAACAGCAAACCTTAAGAAATATCGATAGCAGCAGCCTGTTGCATAATCTGGGCAATTAAGCTGCACGTTAATCTGCTTGGTTTCGTTCTCTAGGAGGCTGTGTAGCTACATGTTGGTGTAAAAAGGTGATAAACTTACCTTTGCACGGTCTTGTGCTTAATATTAAAACGCTAAACATCATGTGGCGGACTCCCTGGTGAAAGAAGCCTCCTCATCATCAACCCGATGCGAACAGCGAGGGAACAGTTTTACAGTTTAAAAAAAAAAATCCATTTCCTGATTGTGCGCTCCACCCATGAAGACAGACCCCGCCCAGCTTCCTGTGCTCAGCCCGAGCTATGAGCTGGAGGGTTCACTGACATGATGAAATAAAAATATATAACATATATAACTGTCCTGCTTGTCATACTTTGTCATAATCATGGGAAAACAGATTCCTATTAGCAGATAATATGTAATGATATGGATCACTGATCATGATGGATTACTGTTTTTAAAATGTATTTAGTATTAAGCTTCCTGTTTCTTTCTTATATATTTTTAATCATTGGTGAAGGCTATATATGTTATAATCACATACATTGTTCTCGTGTTGCATATTGCTAAATAAGGTTGTGCTCACACATAACGTTTGGACCATGAAGAGTTTTGTTTGGTTTCTTAGTTGACTGATTTCACAAAACCACACAAACCTAAGGCCTGAGTGTGGTTCACAGCCTGGCAGAATTAGATGGTGCATTCACTCACTGCAGAAGGTGTGAGTGGACTGAGGTGGTCAGCTAAGTTCCCAAACAAAACACATTTTTTTAATTTATTTATGTATTTATTTATTTATTTTGCACATATGTCAAAAAATGTTAGTCTAGGATGATATGTTATTTCTTTAAAACTGTGCTAGCTGTCATTCAGCACGCATTGCTCCAGAAATGTAGCTGCTTCTGACATTAACTGCTCTCACCTTCCTGTGTCTTTGACATTTTCATCCACAGGGCGGCGCTTAATGCAAAGTTGTGCTATGGTGTGACCATGCAGGAAGCTGTTATGTAGTAATATGAAGCTGTAAAAGCTCTGTAACAGTTTATTTGATCACTCTGCTGATTGAAGGTTGAAACAGACACAAGTCATCACTGCTGCACTGTTGTGATCATGTTTTCGACCTCTACACTGTTACTGCACTGGGTGGCTAATATTAGCACATCTCTAATGCGATTGACCACAAACATTATCCCTACATGGTGTATACCCTTTCTTTTATTTCTTCCACTTCTCTGTCCTTCCTCAATCATGTGCTCTGCTTAAGAAACTCTAAAAAGTTTAAGCATTAGGAAATTTTGTGTATATGGCCCAAGATGTACAGTATGAATACATCTCACAAAGTTGGCCATCAAATGATGAAATTAATAATATTTAAGATTTTTATTTATTTTTAGACACTGTTACAGCTGCACAAAGTCTTGATTGCCACAAATCCACATATTTAATTATTCATGAACTGATAAATTATAACAGTGCCGTTGTGAATGTGAATGGATTTCTAATAAATAATCTCCCATGAAAACCTATTTTTACATTTTTTTGGCAGATTCTTCCATGTGCAGTCTCACAGGAAATGTCTTGTAAGGATGTTATGCAATGCCACACTTTATCCTTTAGTCGGTTTCAGTACAGTTTTCTGCACAGATGACAAGGATGCCAAACACAGAGAGCACAGACAGGCCCTTTATGCAGGTGCTTTGGGACTCCTTAAGGGAACACCAGAGTCTTCTCAGGTCTCCATTCTTTCCTGTTTTATTCTCTCTGACTGTTTACCTGAGCTGCTGTTTTCCTTATATGTGTCTGGATTTGCTCTGCTCAAGACTGCCCCTGGTACATCGCTTCAAGATCCAGACTCAAAGCAAAGTGGCATGGTCAACAGCTTGGAAGTGCTTAGGAAAAATCATCTACAACCATGTCTGTTTTATTTTTCCTCTTACTGTTGTGCACTGGTACTGGGAACCTGTGGTTTCTCCTCCACTGGCACCCAGGATGCTGTCTGTTGTTAAGGAGGTGCTGGCCTGCCTTCTCCTGTTCGACATGCAGTACTTTTTGTGGCATTTTCTGCATCACAAGGTGTCCTGGCTCTACCATTTCTTCCACAAGGAGCACCACCTCTACACAGCCACCTTTTCCCTGATGACAGAAGACACAGGTGTCTGGGAGATGCTGAGTCTGAGCTTCTTTTCAACTCAGAACCCTGCACTCCTGGATTGCCACCCACTCACCAAGATGCTCTTCTATGTCACTAACATCTACCTGTCTGTGGAGGCTCACTCGGGCTATGAATTTCCCTGGTCTCCACATAGACTGCTGCCTTTCGGCCTCTACGGAGGAGCCCACCACCATAACCTCCACCACCTCAAACTCAAAGTGAACTATGCACCATACTTCACACACTGGGATAGACTGTTTGGCACGCTGCAGGAAGAACACACACAGAGGACGTCAGCAAACACAGAGACTTTTAAGAGGATGTGATTATCAGAATATCTGAAGGATATTTTCTTTGCTCATAATCTACAGACCTTTTAAGTGCCTATAGAGTTACATATGAAACACACTCTTCTCAAAAATAGCACAAGATTTGGAGTCATTTGTAATCAGATCTACATTCTTGACTACAATGATCAGTAACAGTTTCATCATACTGTACATGTAATATACATATGAGCTTATTGTATTAGGAAAGATTTCCATTTGCATTCTTTATCAGTGTTGTCTGTATCACCAATGACTTCAGATGTTTTCAAAGAGCATGTTTTGGCCATCTTTTTAAAAATATAAATGCTTTTCTTTATTTCTTTATTTTCTATATTCCTTAAGTCTCTACATTTTGACAATCGTAAACATATTTTTTCTAGCAACGTTGTAATAAACAACATTTCTGCCCACTTTTCATCTGCTACCGTATACAGTATTTACAATTTGTACAGTATATTCAGTTCCACTACACATTACAAACGTTTCTTTTAAAGCAGGACTACCTTGTATTAAAAGTAAAAACATGGGTACGCTGGTGCCAGTGTTGCAACAATGAGAAATGAAAGCAGACAAGCTAAAGAGCAGACCTGAAATTACTGTTTCCTTCCTTACAGATGTACAGGACTGTTCAGATGTTTTTAGATCCCCCACATTCTATTTACCCCAAAAGCTTGACTAAGTCATTTTCAACCAGACTGCTTATGCAAAATCCCAACTTCTCAATATCAACTGCCCAATGTTTATTTTACAGTAAGAGAAATTTACTGAACTACTATAAATAAAAGGGAATTTTCATGTGAGCATACACCACTAACATGCTGAGCAGACTCAGAACTGGAAGTAGATCATCCACTCTGGTTAATTTTGCCTCATTCTTGAGCTACAGTGATAAAATATAAATAAATGGTTTGAGTCATTTTTTTTTATACTAAAATTGTCAAACAGGCCAAACAGTGAATAGAAAATAATTAGCCAAAGAAACCATCAGCTCCAGTCCTACTTCTGTATTTATCAAACTCACTGCATTAGGCTATATTTAAAATTTTAAATAACATTTAAAATAAGAACTATCATATGGTCTAAATAATTTTTCTCACACAGTGCACAATCAAAGAACCAGAAATCAACCATATTTTCTCACACTCTACACCTGCTCCAGTTTGTTGCAATAATTACAATCTGTGGCAATTTATTCATTTCACACAAATACATACATTAGGATATAATCACATGGAAAAAAGTAAAATTGTAAACAGGAAAGACACTGCAAAAAAATAAAATTATAAAAACTATTTACCTAACGATTTAAACTAAAATATCTACAACAGCAAAGTGGCATCAACATCAACAATATGTTCAAACATCCATGTAAACATATAAAAAATCTAAAACTGAAATAAAGTTTTTATGAAGATGCACATGTGTATGTGTACATGCATGTGTGTCACAATTCATGCTGAATGCAAGACAGGAATCAAGCCATGAAGTCTGACTGTAAAACAGAAGTCAGCCCTCTGCTTTTAGAATAAAGATGGAGGAATTTATGATTAACACCAATTTTTTGTATTAATGTCATTCTATAAACAGCAATTAAAATACTAAGTGCTTGCAGTAAGTCACACTCAAACAGAGACATTTGATCTAGCAGTAGTGCCTCTCTTCAATATATCTTTCACCTTCTGAGCTTTGTTCTTTTTGTCTAACTTATTTAGTGTTTGGATCAATTTCTTGGCGGCGTCTCTTCCCTCCTTCTCCACCCAGATCCCCAGTAGTTTTAGTGTCTGCTCTTGACTATCACCAGGATGGTCTAGTTGACAACCTTCAATAACAGCTGGTGATATCATGCTATTCATCGCTATACCCTTCATATCTTTCCATCCGATCTCTTTTGCAATTTCAGGCAGGTAGGGATGGAGCTCTGCAATTAATGTAAAATACAAGAAAATGGGGATTAGTGCCACAAAGCATGACAAACATAACTTCATGGATCTTGCAGTGGCAAAAAGAGCATATTACATAATTTAAAAATATGTTCTGGGGCATTCCTCACCTTTAAGAAGTAGCTCCTCCTGAGAAGCAGAGGTAGAATCAAAGTTAATAAAATATTTTCATCTCCAATAACAAACTGCTAAAGAAAGCTGAACAAACATGCTATGCCACAACAACACAGACACAGACGAGGCCTACTAACAAGAACACATGAGATTTCAGACAACTAACCTTTACCTCCTATAAAAAGGGACATCTATGTCAGCATTAGAAGGCAGACAGAGAAGTGTTTATCACACATGCACGTGTTTGTCGGCGTTTGAAAAAAGGGTTAGGTGAAACAATGAAAAGCAAAGGCCAAACATCTAGCAGCTTGTCAGAGAGGGTTAAAGAGTTTAAGTCAAGGAGATCACAATAGAGAACAACTCACATCCGCAGGTGTAGGTGCATCGTCCTCTATATCGTGTCTCTTTGTTTTCTCTGATGAGATAAATGAAATCAAAAAAACTAAATATTATTAAGAAGATACAAAAAGAGCAAATAAATCTGAATGTTATCTTAAATGAACTGTGCTTTACTTTATTTTACTGAGGAACACACAATTATCTTGTTCCCTCTGCTGGACACATATATAGAAATACTCACGCCTCCATTTCCAGAACACAACAAATCCTGCTAATGCAAGGAGTATTACAACAACAACAACCTTGATGGCAACTCCTGTTGCTGTTTGACTCCCCTCTGAAATACAAAAACATGTATGTTTATATATGAAATAGAAATATAATTGATGGCATCATCAACTTAAATGATATAATTCTAAAGTAAACCATACCCTCTGGTTCATTATTGCACACAGTGTTACTGGTGAGTGTACAGGGTGTTTTGACGCCTTTTTCACCACATCTTGAACCATAACAAAGAAAAGTATGAGTGAATCAGCAAGGAACAGCAACAATCTGCAAATTGTTGTTGTTGTTTTTTTAACATTTTTTTGAGAAAATGAGCAGAACTCACACTTTACAAGGATGGCAGAGTAAACACGGTTTTATTTCTGGATTGTCGCAGTAGTGATCCTTTTTGCATTGGCATATAGTGTTCATTCCAGGGGTGCAGAGTTCCTTCACCTCTAGATTTGCTAAAAAGATAGTATACCCACATAATTGACACCGGAAGAAAAAGCACTAAATTTGTGGTACATATCATCATATTTTTTGTAAAAAAAAATGTTATGATACAAAACATAAAAGCAGGCAGTCATGACATTTGACAAGCTAGGTTGTCTAGGTTGTGTTTGGTTTTAAAGGAAATAAAAGGAATGTACCATTCGGTTGATCACAGGATCTGCAGGGCTCACAGTTCTTTTGATTGTTAGGTTCATGTCTGTATGTCCCAATTGGACATGACGTGCATATTCTATCACTGGGTTGAGCAAAACAGTTCTTCTCCAGATACAAACCTACAATAGAAAAATGTAGAAAAAAAAGTTTTGATCAACTCTATGATACATACACAAACATATCCCAAAAAATACTACAATACTAAAAAGTACTGTAGCACGTAAACTAAATGTTTGAATAGACACATATTTATAATATTTATGCACATATTTATTGATACCTGGTTAAAAACATTTAATGTCAATGGACTGCAGTGGCTTAGGTTTTTACTTGACAGGTCTGTGCAACACAAAAGCTGTGATTTCAACACTACATCATTTCAAAAACAAACGAGGAAAATGAGTGAGAGTGTTAATGCCACAGTACAGGACTATATCACAAAGACTGACATACCTCACAGGTTTAGTTTATAAGTCAGTCAAAGTTTAACCAGATATCTCCATTTTTCCCCATGGCTCTCTGTTTCTGTGGCTAATGGGTGGTTTTATCTGCAACCTCATATTAATACAGGCTATACCTAATTCTATATTTGTCTGTTTTTTCTTTTTCATTCAAATACTCAGATGTTTTTCAGATTTGGGCTTATAACAATAATCAACCTTATTTATAAAACTCAATATATCAGACTTTGCTGAAAATAGAACTAGACTTATTTCTATCATTTGGAAAATTAAATGGCTATTTAATGACATTTTTGACACAAGGAATATGTAAGAAGAGGTCTAAGGAACTGCCTGCAGCTCAGAGACTATCAGAGATTATTGCAAGCACAGATCTAGAGGAAGCTCCAAAAATTGTTCCGCTGTACTGAAGGTTCCCAAAAGAACAGCGGCCTCCATACTTCTCAAGTGGAAGACGTTTGGCACAACCAGGACTCTTGCAAGAGCTGGACGCCCGGCCAAACTAAGCAATCAGGGAAGAGGGGCCTTAAAAAGAGAGGCGGCTCCATGGTCACTCTAGCCCTTTTCACATATGCACTCCGGACTATCTCCAGGCGATTAGATCAGGACGTTACTCAGAGTTGCACTTTCACACATGCAGCAGCCACCTCGACATCTCTGTAGAAATGTGTTCACACATTAGGAGAAATAGTCTGTTTTGTTTCAGTGAGGGAGGGTCTCTGTGCAGACAGAGCAGGAGGCACGATGCGGTACAAAAAGTTCACTGCGGAAATCGGCCAATTTTCTGTTTACGGTATCAAAGCAGAGCATTTCACATGATTTGAAACGATGCGTAATGTTTATAACCTCGGTTTCGTGAAGGAGAGAAGCACGATACGACAACAGAAAGCATGATAAATATCTCCTATATTTAACGATGATTTGCTGTGAGTATCCTGAGAATGTTCACACCCAGACTCACACGAGCATTACGCAGACTTTGTACTAGGGAACTGGCAGGAGAAAGCCCATGTGATGTCCGTGTTGGTTGACGCCAGTGTTTGCGTTCGCACATGCAGCTCACCCAAGTAAAGTCCGGAGAAAGTTCGAACTCCAGTGCGTGTGTGAAAGGGGCTTCTAACTGAACTCCAAAAATCCTGTGTGGAGACGGGACAAAGCTCTAGAAACCCTCCATTGATCTGGGCTTCATGGCAGAGCGGCTAGACGGAAGCATCTCCTCACTGCAAACACAAAAAAGCGGCTCTGATGAAACCACGGTTGAACCGCTGGGCCTCAACTCTAAATGTTATGTAGGAGGAAAGCAGGTTTATCACCTGCCCAGTACCATCCCAACAGTAAAGTAGACTCAGTGGAGCAGAGTACAGAGATATCCTCAATGAAAACCTGTTCCACAGCGCTCAGGACCTCAGACTGGGCCAAAGGTTCACCTCCCAACATGACAATGATCTTAAGCACACAGTAAAGGGTCTGAATACTATGTACAATGTTCGTTTAAAAAAAATGTACAGACATTTCTAAAATACGGTTGTAGTATCAGGCTTCAACATTTCAACATTTATTAATATTTACAATAATAATGACTTATTTCATCCTCACATTTTCTCTTTGTGTTAAAGGTTCTGCATTTATTTCTAGTCCAAGCCACATACAATCCAAACCCATCACCTTTTGGTGACGGTAGGTGACATAACATCAGTAATAGAAAATAAAACTACACCTGATCTTTACTTGACAGCTCTGCAGCGGAATAAAGCAGCTAAACCTATAAACTGAAATGCATATTCACATGCAACATGCACTGACACTTACCAATACCACACAGACAACAGGTCCTCCCGTTGAAGTCATAGGTGCCGTCCTGACACTGCTGCCTTTTACTACGGAAATGCCGCACTGGTTTCCCGTCAGTTTGGGATGTAGCCGAGGAACACACCCTAATGGTGAAAAAACGAAACCGTAAGTAAGAAACGCAGCACAGAATTAATTATATTAGATATATTAGAAATTAGCTGTTGGTTTTGGCTTTGGTTTTATATCGTGCATAAATTCAACCTCACCACCTTATTCCCAGACCTTTATTAGTCACAAACCAGTAATTAGGAAATTAGGAAACATAGTTTTAACCAAGCGTACAAGTTTAAAATAGGGCAGTTCCCTTGACGGAAACACCTCATGGACTAATGTAACAACAGACATAATGACAACACCTACACCACCTACACTAAACATAAACTGGCCTACATATTTGATATCGATGATATTTTAATTTACTCACAGAGGCAGGAGGGAGGTGGTCAAGACACAGAACAGAACCCGCGCAGGAAACTTGTTCGTCGCCATTGTTGAATATCTAAGTACGCCAGTCTTCAGCTGCGGGAGCAGCAGCGCCTCTGGCTGTCAGAAGGAGGGGACTTTTCAGGGGTTTTCTCCTAATAGTTCACAATGTACTTTGCATTTTACATGAGTTTCTGTCCAACGTATATATGATCCATGGATAAGAAGTAATAAACCCTTAACGAACGACTTATATATAAATATGTAGGGTATAATTTGATAGGGTTTCCATCTATATGTTTTATCATCTCAATGCCACCTAGAGGCTACACTGACACTGACATGTCCCAGGTAGCCAAGTTAACTGCTGCTTTAAGCTAAATAAAGTAATCAATTAATGAATTCATATTTCAGACCTTACATTTGTGTCTTCTCATCACACTGCTCCTGGAAATCCATCCCAGATAGCAACCACATGTCTGGATGAGATGTGGCACTTACAGGTCTGTATGTTTTGGAAACTCCCCTAAAAACCAACCACTAGCAGAAACTATAGCTGTAGAATTTTATTTTAATTACTACTGGAAACTAACACACCCACCAACTTTTCTTGTTCTTAGTACACTTCCACCTTTTATAAAAAACTTTTGTAAACTTCTTATTGATGTGTTAATACACTGCTGACTTCTTGGAGCAGCTGTTTGCACATGTGTCTCATGCTGGATTGTCTGAAAGTAAATGTTGATCAGGTCTCCTGTGAAAAAAACATGCTATTAACCTCAATGAGACCCAGGCTACCCTGTGACAAGGTACCTTTTTTTTGGGCTTAAAGTACTTTAGTACATAGATTACAAGTCTAAAACTGCACAGAGATCATTTTATAGAAACCCAGTACCACACTGAAGTGTATAGAGTTATAATAATTATTTTGATTAGCAATTAACCTAATAATCAAATGCCTTGTCACACACAGACACGAAGATATACATTTTTAAAGAAGCTTCACTGTTAGCATTTTTAATATATGCCAATAATTGAATATTGATTTTCAAAATCATTCTTTAGATTTTTTTTAACTCATTTTTTTTTTTAAAACAAATGAACCATTTCAATTCTATCTCACTGTCTTCAATGGAAACCACATTTGCATTTAGGGAAAACCCAGTGACCACTTACAAGGTGCAGAGTTTAGTCATAAAGTTCATTCAATCTGTCGCATAATTAAGATAATTAATAATGAAAGTAATTTTATAGTCTGCAAATGACTTCAGTAAAACATGCCAAACTCAGTTTATACCACTAGGAGGTGTTATTGCTCTTTGTCCGACATGATTGCTCCTGTAAATGTTAAGGGTTATGGTCCAGCTGATGGAGAGCCATTAATAGAATAAAATATTAAATATGTTGAATTGAATAGATTAATTATATTTGTAATGCATTCGTCAGAAATCGGGACTATACTATACTTTTGGGACTATACTGGTATTACCAGTCACTGATTCATATCTGTCTTTTTCTGTTGCTGAACAGGAAACCAATCATATAAAAATAAAGAGAAGGTGATGCAGGTATGCT